>OX638130.1:18043653-18205422 GCA_951804985.1 Dryomyza anilis
ATACCGAGGAAATTCAGAATTAAGAACCGATGATTAAAATCTTTTAAAAAATTTGTTAATTCTAAAGGGTTTTTCAATAAGAGCGGTACAAAAGTTTTTTCAAGGGTTTTTCAACAGGGACGCTACAAAAGTAGAGCGACAGGGACAGCAAACGACGCCATATTTCTTGCCGCTCTTTTAACATTTCTCTTCAGTAAGGTTTGCCATTTCATGATGGAAAGATATACGAGCCAACAACAAGTCGAAATTATTAAAATTTACTACCGAAATTCGAATTCGTATATCTTTCCAACATGAAATGGCAAACCTTACTGAAGAGAAATGTCAAAAGAGCGGCACGAAATATGGCGTCGTTTGCTGTCCCTGTCGCTCTACTTTTGTAGCGTCCCTGTTAAAAAAACCCTTTATATGAAAATCCAATACAAAATTTTTGTCAGACTCAATGCCATTTTAAAATATTTTATTCTATGATTTAACCTAAACAAAGACGGTGTTTGTACCAAGAGTTGCTTATGTTCTGTACTTAAAATTGTAGAAAATTTGATAAGCACCTATATGATTTCCACAAACTTCTTTTGAACTGTGTGTTTTCGAATATATTTTTGAAAGACTACAAAAATTTTGATTCGTATAACCAAATCATGAGTACTACAAAATTTAGTGATGTAAATGATTCAAAAATCTTATGTCATACTACTTAAGATTAAACTCATTAAAATTTGTTTTTTGTCTATACCTATATATTTTTCAATATATATTCAGTAAAATTATAAATATTTGAGATCGTCGTTGTAGAACGAAAAGTCATCAAATATATTTTTATGAAAAACTTTAATTTCGAGTTTATTGATTAATCTTATAAAAAGTATTTAATGCAATTTGAAAGTTGAAATGTCAATAGATAGATTTATATTTTCTTATCATGTGGTAAAAAATTTGAGATTATCGATTAAAAATTGTCAGTTATGTAACGATTTTTGTAAATGAATATTTGGCATTTTGAAAATGTATTTGGTGACTTTTCGTTCTACAACGACGACACACTCTTTCTAAAATAAAATATTGTCTTAAAACTTATGTATACTGATAGAGTTTTGTAGAAAAACTTCTTAAATGATTTGAGGTTATTCAGAAGTGATTCGAAAACGTATATTTATTTCCGTTTACTTTGTTCGCAAGAAATTAAATTTATATTTTCGTATAGATTTTTTTTATTTTAATGTCAAAATTCTGTTTCAATATTCTGAAGATTTACCAATATTTTACACAAACAAAAATCGTATGTTCAAATCTATTTTTGAGTGGTACGCATAAGAACTAAAGACAGACAAAGAAATTCAAATTTCATACCAAATAATTCAGTTTGTTTCAAGAGCCACACATCATTTCTGTATATTTATTTTAAAAGTAACTATAATGCTTTTCGAGCTAAAATTCAAAAAGTTACAAATTTTGGGTTAGAAATAGCAGTTTTTGTGTATCAATTTCTAGGATTCCAGATGTGCAAATTTCTTGGGATTTAATTTTTAAATTTTAAATATCACTAACTTCACAACTGATTTATTTAATTAATGGTCAATGAACACAAACTTAAAAAATTCTAAAAATTATAAATTATTTTTAATAATTTTTTTTTTTCAAAACTCGAAATTTTTATTAACACCCAATTAAAATATATTTTGTTATATTCATGTACTATAATTTTATTTATTATTTTTTTTTTTTTTTTGTTCACTAACACTTTTTTTATATTTTTTTTAAACAATTACTAACTTTTTTTTCGAATTAGCTGCCTATTCCAAAGGCATTTCTATATATTTATGCAGTATTCACTTCAAAAATCACATTGAATAATTGCCGAATTTAATATATCCGAAATATAGATGTAGTGCTCACAGAGTCTGACAGTCAACTGAAGCAATTGGTCAGAGCACTCGAACCAGCAAAGCTCAAAAACGCCAAAGGATTCCACATGGGAAAACTGGAAATGGCATAATGGAATCTGGGAAAAGTCAGCAGCGCATCGCATGTGGAAATAATGTGCGACGGCTGCCAAAAAAAAATTACGCAAATTTCCAGTGGAAGGAAGTTTCCGGTAACATTTACCAAAATAATAAAAAAAAAAAACAAATAAAAAAAATTTCACGAGAATTAATTTTTTTAATTTTAATTTTTTTGTTTTTTTTTTTTGTTATGTTAAAAGCAAGTAAAATAATAAAAAACTATATATTATTTTACATTCTACTCGTCTAGTATTTATATTTAATATAAATAGCAAAAAAACTGCGAAAATCTTTAGAAAAAAAAAATCAATGTTTAAATTCGCACAATTTCCTCTTTTATTTTGTAATTATTCACCTTTTTCCGTTTAGTCAGTGGTATTAGTTGGCTAGACTCTATGTCGCCGCCATAAATTTTATTTATTTCTTTGGCGTAAAAGCTTTGGAATTTAAATGTTGCTGTTTGATATTTTCAAATGCACTCTTTGGTATTCAACCCATAGTTTTCAGTCCATAAACCTATTCTATTATCATCGAATATTTTAACAATTATGCCAAGTATAATGAGAGTAATTTGTTTTGTATATTTCTAATGACTTTTTGACCTCTTTTATCTATGCAGATTTTATGCAATATAGAATAGAATATTCTTCACAGTGACATTTTCCCCAAAACATGTTCTTTCCACAACCATTTTTTACAATTCAAATCAGGTATAAAATTCTTCTCAGAGCCATTTTTTCTAAATACAATTTAGAGAATTATTTCTACCGAAATTTTTCCTAAAACTCTTTAGACAATTTTTCTCAAAACCAATTTTCTTCGCAAAGTAAATTTTTAGAAATATAATTTATGGAGTTCTTTCTATAGATATTTTTCACAAAATGCATTCTGTTCAGACATTTCTTCCCAATGTCAAAATGTACCCAATAGTGTTGTGATCAACCTTGTGGAGTACATTTAACGCAATACAATTTAAAGTATTCTTTCTAGAGCCATTTTTTCCAAATCTCTTGCGACAATTCTTCACACTGCCACAAGTCCCTAACCCAAGTAATCACTTTGTGGCAACTTAAGTGGTAGCCACACAATTGCCATTAAAATGTTTGTTCCAAATCATGCGAAATATACATATTTGCCACCCAATTGCCAGTCAAAAAGCCCCGGGGCGAGGCTTAGTTGCCACAAATTTCGATCTCCCCAAAACTAATTCGAAATACAATTTAGAGAATTATTTCTACCGCAATTTTTCCTAAAACTCTTTAGACAATTTTTCTCAAAACCACTTTACTTCGAAAAGTCAATTTTTGGAAATATAATTTATGAAGTTCTTTCTATAGATATTTTTCACAAAATGCATTCTGTTCAGACATTTCTTCCCAATGTCAAAATTTACCCAATAGTGTTGTGATCAACCTTGTGGAGTACATTTAACGCAATACAATTTAAAGTATTCTATCTAGAGCCATTTTTCCAAATCTCTTGCGACAATTCTTCACATTGCCACAACTCCCTAACCCAAGTAACCACTTTGTGGCAATTTAAGTGGTAGCCACACAATTGCCATTAAAGTGTTTGTTTCAAATCATGCGAAATACACATATTTGCCACCCAATTGCCAGTCAAAAAGCCCCGGGGCGAGGCTTAGTTGCCACAAATTTCGAACCATTAAAGCGTCGGTTCACCTTTGTGGAACTTGAATTTTAAATGTGGAACTAATGTGGATTAAAAATAAAAATAATAAAAATCCTACGCAGTGCCATAAGCGTAAATGTTTGTCATGTAATAATAATGTCAAAAATATGCTCAGGCATAATACTATAAGTCTTTACAAACAGATTTTTGGGCAAACTACAACTCTAATTTAACAAACGGTTCAAGTTTTCGGGTTAAAGCCCTCTCTAATTTTAACATGCACCTAAAAAAATGCAATTTATGATTTTTTTTTTTAAAAGTGATTTTTTTAATTTCTTAATTTATACCAATGTTCCATGGAAATATGTAGTGGATATAATAAATAATAAACATTTATACCATTTTAAAATTATTATTAATAAACATGTTCCTATTAGGTTCTTCATTATATAAACGCAACATATGTGGAACATAATACATTATTTAATTTGCCACTATTTTGCCACGTCATAAGAACAAAGTTAGCTCCGCCCACTATCGTATATGTTCCATTATCAGAATGTATGACTTATAATGTGACATTGTGCATATTACTGCATTGTGACATATTACTGCGTATGTTCCATACATGTTCTTAGCCACTGCTTTGGAACTAAATTTATGTTCCATTATCAGAATGTACGACTTATATATCACAGCATTGTGACATATTACTGCGTATGTTCTATACATATTCTTAGCCACTGCTTTGCAACTAAAAGTTACTTGTTTTGCAACACTAGTGTTAGAGGTAACTTAAAAGCTACACATTTGCCACAAAAGTTTGTGGCAATTGTCGAGCCATGGTTACTTAGGAAAGAGTATATTTTTGAAAATACAATTTAAAGTCTTTCTAGAGATATTTTTCCTAATATTTTTTAGAGAATTCTTCACAAAATCATTGTTTCGCATGCAATTTAGGCAATTCTTCGCAAAATCATTTTGCGATATAGTTTACTATTTAGCGCTTTTTTTCCAAAACTCGTTAGACATTTTTTTTCACTTTTCCAATACAGTTTAAATATACAATTTTTTCAAAAACAGATGTTGTGCAATGGTGTTGAGACCATCTTATAGAGTACATTTTTGTAATTCAACTTAGAGGATTTATTTCAAGAGCCATTTTTTCAATACGGTTTATTTATTATGGGAAACTCTTTAGACAATTCTTCGAACAAACTTTTTTGCATTACAATTCTTCGCAGAGCAATTTTTCGAATATTTTTCTACAAACTTTAGGGAGACAATTCATCGCAATAAAATTTATAGAATTTTAACTAGAGTCATTTTTCTCAAAACTTGTTAAAAAAAAAATCATATCACAGTACTTTTTCAAATCCTAGAGTATAGACAAAGCAGTGGCTATGAACATGTATGGAACATACGCAGTAATATGTCACAATGCTGTGATATATAAGTCATACATTCTGATAATGGAACATATACGATAATGGGCGGAGCTAACTTTGTTCTTATGACGTGGCAAAATAGTGGCAAATTAAAAAATGTATTGTATTCCATATATGCTTTATTCATCATACAATAATTTGTCCAAAAAAGTTTAAGCAGTTCTTTGCAATACAATTTTCAATGTAAAATAAATAAATTTTTGACATACAAAGATAAAATTTCACCAATTACCTGGATTCATCATATTGATGAAATCATTCATTGAATTAAAATCGTATTTTTTAAATATTTTTCATTTTCAATATTTTTTAACATCAAATATCAAGTTTGCCTCCATTTTCACATTTATTTATTAATTTACAATTCTTAAAGGATTTTTAATATTTAATTGATAATTATTCGAAGACTCCATTTCAACATAATAATGAAAAAGTGAACATCATATTGATGAATTTTGTTCTTCAACCCATATTAATTTAAATATCATAAATCCTATTAGTATTATAAATACGTAAATGTGTAAATGGAGACAAATTTTTATAATATATAATATAAAAAATATTAAAAATAAAAAACACTGAAAAAATACGATTTTAGTTTAATGAATGAAATCATCAATGTGATGAATACTTGTTTAAAATACGATTTTAGTTTGATAAATGAAATCATCAATATGATGAATACTTGTTTTTTGTTGAAATTTGTTTTCTGTGTGTAATATTTAGAGAATTTTTGACAAATAAATTGATAAAATATTATTTTTTAATATACAAAATTTTAGACATTTCTTCTTCTAATTTTGTTAGCCATTCTTCGCTGATTCAATTTTCGCGATACAGTAAAGAGAATTATTCCCATATAGTTGCCAATAGAGTTAATACTACGTACAAAAAAAAATTCACAACAACCAGTATTCATCATATTAAATATTTAATTCATTGAATTAAAATCGTATTTTTTAATCTTTTCCATTTTTAATATATTTTTTTTAACATTAAATTTCAAACAAAAATGTGTCTTCATTTACACTTTTATGTAGTTATAATTCTTATAAGATTTATGATATTTAATTGCTATTGATGCGAATACTACAGTTCATCATATTAATAAACAAATGTACATCATATTGAAGAATTTTGTTCAACAAATCATAAATCTCATAAGAATTATAAATAAGTACATAAAAATGTAAATAGAGACAAATTTTTGTTTGACAATTGATGTTTAAAAAAATATTGAAAATGAAAAAGATTAAAAAATACGTTTTCAATTCAATGAAAACCATCTTCAAAATGATGAATTCTGTTTGTTTGTGAAATTTCTTTTTGTGTGTACTCTTCGCAGTGTTAATTTCTCTAAAAACAATACAATTTATTTCTAAAATAACTTACCCCAGACTTTAAATGAGTGCGCTTGCGTCGTTTAACTGTTAAACTTGGCACATTTTCAATGATTTTTCATAGAACCTAACGAAACACGCAGCGTACGAATGCAGATCTAGTTGCAACAACCTCCAAATTTGGTGAGGGCAACATCCAAATCGGTTAACATGAGGTTGTGGCAGCCTCATAATCGGTGTACATGAGGTTGTTGTAACCTCCAAATCGGTGATCATGAGGTTGTGACAACCTCCAAATTGGTGAGCATGAGGTTGCCGCAACCTCCTAGTCGTTAAGTATGAGGTTTACTAAACCTCCAATTGAAATTTTATTATAACAAAGTTATTTATGTATATAAAACTTAAAAACAACAAATGTGTTACAACTGAAATGCAACACTGAATCGTTGGTTCAATTAACCTCATACCAAAAGAGGATTTTTATGTGTGTAGAATTATCTATTAACTATAAATAATTCTACACAACCAGTTATAAACCAGCTATAAACCAGTTATAAATTATTAAATTTAATAAATAAAGATTAAATATTTATTAAAAATTCAGATATTTATTTATAATGCGGATGCGGATATCTAGATTTATCATTATCGAGATTCGGGTCAAACTATAAATTTCCAATCTCGTAAATGCCACAAAATATGTTATTTGAGAGCTGCACAAATTTTCTCCAGACAAATTTCGAACGAGACAAAATTTTTCCAAACTATTATACTCCAGACAATTTCGCCCCGAGACAAATCTTCCACGGGTGATTCTTTAAATTTTATAAATTATTATATATTGAAATTTTAATTCAAATCTTCACAGACCGCATGAAAGTAGTATATATAAAAATATAATATAAATTAACGCTCGTTCAAAATTAAAGTTGTGCAGAATACCTCAGTATATAGGAGAGGATTTCTATTCAAAAAAACTTGACTTGAGCATAAAAATAAAAATTATCTCGGAGAAAAATTGTGAGGACTGAGTTCGTAACAATTATGAAACACAGAAAAAAAATGTACATCATATTGATGAATTCCGTTCCTCAAACCATGATTAATTCTATTGAAGAACCATTCATAATATTAATGTCTAACGCCATCAATGTTATGAAAGCGATCATAAATATGAAGAACGCTTGGTAACTGTCCAAAAAGTGTTCATCAATATGATGAACTGTATGCGAAGAATACGTTTCATCATATTAATGAACCAAAATATAAAAAAAAAAAAAATATGTTCTTCATATTGAAGAACGCTGTTCATTAAACCAAATTTCTATCAAAATATTTTTTTTTTCGTTCATTTTTTGCAGTACTTCTCAGTTCTCAAGTAGTTCTTGTGTGTTTTTTCTAATATAATGCTTGCTTGACATATATTTATTATAATTACTTTTATTATAAAAAATATATTTTTGTAAAAAAAAAAATTTCGAACAAATTTTTTTTCATACAATTTTTTTTTCATACAAATTTTTTTTTTTCAAAAAAAAATTTTCAAAAAAACATAATTTTTTCGATAATTTTTTAATGTTATTTTTTGAAAAAAAAATTTTACAACACTTTTTTCGAATTATTTTATAATTTTTTTTTTTTTTTTTAATATTATGAACAAATTTTTTTCGAACAAATTTTTTTTTTTCGAAATTTTTTTTTCAAAAAAACAATATTTTTTCGATAATTTTTTTTAAAAATATTATGAACAAATTTTTTTTCATACAATTTTTTTTTCGAAAATTTTTTCATCATCAATTCATCATATTGAAGAAATTTTTTTCTGTGAATAAACTATGTATTATGAATGAATGAATGAAAGAATGAATTATGAATGAACCATACTTTATATTCTTTACTCTTTTCCTAATTTATTTTTCTTCTTATTTTTTTATTTTGCTAGAAATATATTTACAAAAAAATATTAAATACGTTTTACAAAAATTTACTACCACAACCTTTTTTGTATTTTTGTCAACCTTTTCTTCAAACTTTTTTTTGCTACCTTTTTGTCGCTATTTAAATATTTAGAAATAAACAATTTTAAGCACACAAAAAACTCTATGTTTATTTTATAAATTTTTAATATTTCAAACAGTCTTTCGAACACCCTCAACGGAAATTATGAGGCCTATAAAGGCAACATACCAAACAAAACCACAACAAAAACACCAACCAAAAAACATGATATCTTTATGACGCCTTGTGTAAACTCACACAATTTTGCGCAGTATTCCATTCAATATATATGGTGCTTTGTTAGAATGTCCATATATTTAGGGGATAAACTAAAATATTTTATGACTTATTTTAAAAACACCCTCAAGTCATCCGGCCGGACTGTCAAATGCAACCCCTAAGAATTATGATCGTTGCTAAGTATGAGGTCAATATTTGTTTGGCAAAATGCGATGAATACTATGGTTATAAATTATGTGTGGCAAGCATTTAGTTGGTCTAACTAAAAATTTATATTTTCAAAGGCATAAAATTTGAATTGCATTAGTATTATTATTAAATTGTGAAAATTTTGAATATCAGAATTATTAGAGTTTTATATATTCATTATTAAGGGCAAATTAAGGGTGTATTTTAGAAAGTGTAAACTATAATCATATATTAATTTTTTTTATGGAGTAATTAGTAAACATTTTGTATTTATTGTCGACATTATTTTGAGTTTTAAATATACGGATTTCTAAAACTTTATAGACTCCTCAAAAAAAAAACGCGATAAATTTGTTCTATAGATATCACATATATCAATTCTATATAACTCATAATTGCTGATTTTGACTGCATACACAGTTTTTTCCTATCACGTAACGTTTTTAATAAAATTGATATCAACATATCTAAACTTTTTTAGAAACAAACAATTACAGTTACTTACACAATAATTTTTTCTGAAAACTTTAAATGCAAATATTTCATAACAAGTCCATACTAATTATAGTATATCAATAACTGCTAATATTTTTATAAACTATTAAGATATTTGAATCTAAAGTCGAAATATTTAAAATTTTGTATACTATTTCTTGGATGATTTTTTTGAATTTCTGATATAATGGTAAATAAGAAAAATATTTATGGTTATATAGATCATTGTTTAAACTATAAAACAAAATTACTAACTGTTTTCTATCGGTTATAATTTTTCAAAAAGCACCCCCAGACAAAACTTTTGGCAGGGTCGAGGTAGTTTTGAAACATTTGTTGATAAAAACTTGTCTGTTTTTTGCTCATTCCCAAAATATGGCGTGATTCTGCCATTAAAATGCCATCAAATTTTACAACCTGCTATACACTTCCCAAGATATTCCATTTAGCTGTGTGTTTGCCGGAAATATGCGCGAAATATTCCTGAAAAATTTCCAAACATTTTGTCTCGGGTTCTCTATCAACCCCAGACAAAACTTTTGGCAGAGTCGAGGCAGTTCAGATACATTTCCTCGACATATTTCAAACAGACAAAGGCGGAGTTTGTATCAAAAGCTGTCTGTTTTCTGACCATTCCCAAAATATGGCGTGAATCTGTCATTGAAATGCCATCAAATTTTACAACCTGCTATACACTTCCCAAGATATTCCATTTAGCTGTGCGTTTGCCGGAAATATGCCCGAAATATTCCTGAAAAACTTTGTCTCGAGAAAGCAGACACAATTTTTGGCAAGGTCGAGGAAGTTTTGAAACATTTTTTCGACATACTTTAAACGGACAAAGGCGAGGTTTGTATAAAAAGCTGTCTGTTTTCTGCGCGTTCACCAAATATGGCGTGAATCTGCCATAAAAATTCTACAAAAATGTACAACCTGCCCCGAGACAAAATGTTTGGCATTTTTCTGGAATATTTCGGTCATATTTCCGGCATTCGCACAAATAAATAGAATATTTTGGGAAGTGTATAGCAGGTTGTAAGTTTTATTTGGGGGACGGGCAGAAAACAGACATCATTTGATACAAACTCTGCCTTTGTCTGTTTGAAATATGTCGAGGAAACGTTTCTGAACTGCCTCGACTCTGACAAAAATTTCTTTGGTGCTATACACTTCCCAAAATATTCTATTTATCTGTGTGTTTGCCAGAAAAATGCCTGAAATATTCTAGAAAATTGCAAAAAATGATGTCTCGGATCATTCGATATCCCCAACAAAATGTTTGCCATGTACAAGGCAGTTCAGAAACATTTTATCGACATATTTCAAACGGACAAATCAGGATTTTGTATCATTGTTTTCTGCCCGTATCCAAAATATGCAGTGAATCTGCCAAAAAAATTCTATTAAATTTAACAACCTGCTATACACTTCTCAAAGTAATCCATTTATTTGTGCGTTTGTCGGTAATATGCGTGAACTATTTCTGAAATATGCCAGACATTTTGTCTTCAGATATTTCAAACAAATATAGACAGAGTTTTTATCAAAAGATGTCTGTTTTCTGTCCGTTCACAAAATATACTGGACATTTGCATTTAAAATTTCATAAAATTTGATAATCTGCCTCACACTTCCTACAAACTACCATGAACCTATGTGTTTTTTGCGGAAATATGCCGGAGATACTCCTGAAAAATGCCATTTATCTCGGAACGAAAGAAATTTTGGGAAAATAGGAAAATTTAAAGTAGGCATTTTTTGATTGGTGTAGGTCATTTTTAGGGCTTATTTCAGAAAATGTATTTATATTATTAATGGCAGAAGAGATAAAATTTTTGGCTGCGTCATTGGAGTTCAGAATTATTTTTTCAAAATATTTCAAGCAGACAAAGGCGAAGTTTATTTCAAAAGCTGCCTATATTCTGCGCTTTCCCAAAATGTGCCGTGAATCTACCATTAAAATATCACAATATTTTGCAACCTACTATACACTTCTCAAAATATTCAATTTATCGGTGTGTTTGCAGGAAGTTTTCTTGAAAAATGCCAAAAATTTTGTCTTGGACTGTTTGTTTTCAACACATTTCAAAAAAATGCCGAAAATCTGCCTTAGTAACTTTATAAAATTTAAACATCTTCCATACGATTCCCAAAAAATTTAATTTCCCTGTTTGTTTTCCAGAAATACAACGAAAATATTTCTGAAAAGTGTCAGAATTTTACCCACAACTTATTTTTATTTACTTATTTTTCTAAAAATGAATTAGGTATGTTTTTTTCAAATACACACGTCCCTAGATAACATTTTTTGTCATGCCCGAGGTAATTTTGCAAATTAGTTTCGAAAGATTTTAGGCAAACAAATGTGGAGTTGATATCAAATGCTGTTTATTTTCGGCTAATACCAAAGATTTCATGAATCTTCATTTAACGCTTCCCAAAATTTTCTATTTATCTGTGTCTTTGCCAAAAAATGCCGGAAATATGCCCGCAATATGCTCGAAGTATACTTGAAAAATCTCAGAAATTTTGTCTCTGGCTAAATTAAAAAAATCATTATGCCAATCGATTAGAAAAATTAATTATAAATTATACTTTATGGTAGGTCATGTTTTACTTCTTAGCACAAAAGCAATTGTTCTATATATTCCAAATATTAATGAGCTCCAAGACAACTTGAAATAAACCTATGTAACCAATGTAATTGTTATACGACCCGTTGCCATGCCGGTAATACTAAAGGTGTAATTAAGAACTTAAGTACTCTCCACTCCTTAAATTCTCTTTCACGCTCTCTCACTCTCAAATGACACAAACCTCTAGCATTTGTTCTAGATATGTCCCAAAAATCTTTTAAGTTTTGTAACTTATTAACATAGAAAAAGCCGGTTTTATAATGGATCACCCACACTTGCAAAGAAGTCAGCAGGATTATAATTAATCATGTGCTCACATGTCAAAATTCACACACTCTCGCTCCGTATTATACTAGCTTTTTTACACCCTCAACTAACTCAATTCAGATTACACTAAATTCCCTTTTGCTTTACAACCCTCACTCTCTTTTTCGCTCTGTTTCACCCAATCTCTCTTTTTTTTTGACAATCAGCTGCTTCAACTGTCAAATGCACAAATGTTCGCTGTAGTTACGCTCTTTGCATGAGAGTGTGCGCTCCGCAAACAGTTTGAAATGCACTGGTCGCAACCATGACCATCTGATTTTTCGTTGAATACTATTATCGATTTTGCAGCACGACGACGACGACGAATGGCACGAGAGACACAATTTTTCCGGGGTTACGCAGGAGTGGAACAGCTGTTCGTAGTTCGCGTGCGAGCATCGTTACGCCTCGGCGCTATTCGAAACGGGTTCGTGGACGTTCATTTCTCAATGTACGGGTAAATGTTGGGGTTGAAATAGTGGGGTGAAGTGTGGCGAGCAGAGGGTGGCATATAGCAGGCCATAACTGTGTAGAGCCAAACGTTATGTCAGCGAAATGTGTAACACAGGAAAAATCGAAGATATTTATAGTAGAGAAAGGTGAAAGGAGAATCAAAAAAAAAAAGAGTAGAATCAGGAAGATACGTATAAAAGTGACCGAATAGAGAGAAATAATAAAAGAAAGAAGCTAATGTGAAAGAACAGATATTACTGCGGATTATAAAATGTTAGGTGTTAAAGAAAAACACAAAAAGAACAACTTTGTAGGTTCTGATGGGTTGGTTGATTCTACTTTGTAGGTATGGACAATATATGGTATTTGAAGGTATGGACAGTATATGGTATAACATATAAGAGGAATTAAAATAAAGGATTCCTCTTGAAATATATATAAAAGTTGATGTTTTCCAGAAGTAGGTCGTTAATAGAAAACCTATATAATTATAGTAACAAATTCTGTTGAGCTTCATATATACCGAAATGATCAAAGAATAAACGACAAGTATATTTATGACCAAGTAGATACCCGATACTAAATTTCTGGCATTTTTCAGGAATATTTCGGGCTTATTTCCGGCAAACACATTTAATTGGAAGATTTGGGGAATGTATATATAGCAGGTGGTCAAATTTTGTGGAATTTTATTGGCAGATTCACGGCATATTTTGGGTCTGTGCACATTTTGAGTACGAAAAAATGTTTCTAAATTACCACGACCCTGCCAAAAAATGTGTATGGGGTCGCGAGACAAAATTTCCGTCATTTTTTAGGAATTTTTCCGACAAACACACAGTTAATTGGAATATTTTGAAAATTCAAAAGTAGTTTATTAAAACAGATAGCTCGTAGTACAAATTCCGCCTTTGTCTGTTTGAAATCTTTCGATAAAATGTATCTAAACTGCCTCGATCTTGCCGAGACTAAATTTCTGGCATTTTTCAGGAATATTTCGGATATATTTCCCGCAAATACATTTAAATGGAAGATTTGGAAAATGTATTTTATTGTAGCCGCGGTAGCTCATTGGCTAGTGCGTTGGACTGCGAGCCGAAAGTTCCCCGGTTCAAGCCTGGACTGGGGCTAACAACATCTTTTCATAGAAACATTTTTCTATACCGCGCTACCTCTCGGCGGTAAATGGCAAACCTCCGGGAGTAAAAACATTGCCTATGAAAAGCTCTCAGCCGCCGTTCGGATTCGGCAATAAACTGTAGGTCCCACCACTTTGAGTACAAATATACCACGCACAGCTCAAAATGGTGAGAGAGCTCGGCCGAGGTTCTATACAGGATTGTAGTGCCAAAATATTATTATTATTATTATTTTATTGGCAGATTCACGGCATATTTTGGGCACGGGCATATTTTGAGTACGAAAAAATGTTTCTAAACTTCGTCGACCCTGCCAAAAATTGTGTATGGAATCCCGAGACAAAATTTCCGGCATTTTTTAGGAATATTTCGGGCATATTTACGGCAAACACTCAGATAAATAGAATATTTTGGGAATTCTATAGCAGGTTGTTAAATTTTGTGGAGTTTTAATGCATATTTTGGGAACAGGCAGAAAACAGACAGCTCGTGATACAAATTCCGCCTGTGTCTGCTTGAAATCTTTCAATAAAATGTCTCTAAACTTCCTCGATCTTACCAAAGAAAATTTCGGGGGGAAGAAACAAATTAAAAATTAAATTTTTAATAAATGTGATTAAAAGTGATGGAGTAATTAGTATTTTATGGAGTAGAATCTTTTTAAATGATACATTATATGGAAAACAATCGTTATAGAAATGTCTTTTCTTACATTATAAATTTTAGATTCAATAGAAAAGGCATATTGAAGATTCAATGTAGTAGATTTGAAAGAAAATAATGTACTTTGACGATTCTAAAAGTTCTACATACTAAAAATAGTATAAATTCGCAATTTTTAGATAACGCATAATATAAAATAGAATATTTATGTATTATCTGTGGGATAAAATCCAGAATTCAGCAAAAAACCTTTCTAAAACCACTTCTATTAAAAGTAGATCCATTTAAACTGACTTCTACATTGAAGAAATTTGTGAAATTAGCAAACAAAGCACTACATGTCAAAGAAATACTATTTTTATATATTTTACCATAAAAAGTTCGGTCATCCAGTCAAAATTTCATGTAGGTTTAGTGCTATATGAGGTATATGAACAATAATGGACAAAACATAAACCTCAAATTGACCGATCACGCCTATTTTTAATACCAGACTGCCTAGGGTATATAAGTAATCTAGAGTCAGAGTTTCATTCAAATAGCACATCCAGTTTTTCTGTAATCGTGCAGAGAGACGAACAAGATCATGCTCATTAAACATACCTACTTCTCCATACCGGACACGCCTCCTTCGGGGTGTTACAAAGGGCAAATTGATTTGTACCCTTTTACTTTTTGTGTAGGGTAGAAAAAGTACTAAATACAGAAAACAAATGGAATATCATAAAGTAGAAAAAATACCGAAATGACGAAAAATAGGTAGATACTTCAAAGTATAAAGTAGACAAATGAGCAAATAAAAAAAAGTGATACTACAGAGAACAATGTAGACCAAATAAAGAAAACCATGTAGATTCTACAGAGAAGAATGTAGATAAATGATCAAATAAGGTATACCAAGTAGATTCAAAATAGAACGAAGTAGAGAAAATGACTAAACAGGGAAACCAATTAGATTCTTAATAGAAGAGTTAGAGAAAATGACCAAATGATGAAAAGCATGTAAATTCTTAATAAAAGAAAGTAAACATAAGACGATATAGAGAAAACCATGTAGATTCGAGATAGAACAGAGTATATAAAGCCATATGATGGAAATCAAGTAGATTCTACCATTGATCGAAGTAGAGAAAATACCAAATGAAAAAAAAAATTATAGATTCTAGATAGAACAGTGTAGAGAATATGAACAAATGAGGAAAATCAAGTCATTTCTGTGTAAAATAATATACAAAAAATGGGAAATTAAAGCAAATCAGAAGATTCTACAACGCACAAAGTAGAGAAAATGAAAATCAAGTAGATTCTAGAACATAGTAAGATTCTAGAACATATTAAGTAGATTCTCGAACACAATAAGTAGATTATAGAACATAATAAAGAATTTCAATTAGATTCTACATAAAGCAGTTTAGAGAAAATTCATAATTGAGAAATCGAAGTAGATTCTTCAAAGAAAAAAGTAGACGAATGACAAAACGAAGAAAAACAGGGAAGATCATTTAAAAATGATTAAATGAAGAGAAAGCAATTAGATTCTACAGAATCAAAAACAATAAATAGATTCTTGAATGCAATAAAGAAAGTCAAGTAGGAATCTACTTGACAGTTTACTTAAAACAGTTTAGAGAAAATGAACAATTTAAAAACCCAAGTATATTCTTCAAAGAAAAGATAGACAAGTGACAAAACGAAAACAAATAGAGAGGGAAATATATATATATAAAAAAAGACTAAATGAAGTTGAAGCAATTAGATTCTTCAGAATCTTAAATTTATAGACATTCCCTGTAAACCAAACGATGTCTTAATAATAGCACGAAATCGTTTATAGGCGCAAATTGTCGTTATCGATAATCTATACCAACAAATAGAGATGGAAATATATATAAAAAAAAGACTAAATGAAGATGAAGCAATTAGATTCTTCATAATCTAAAATTTATAGACATTCCCTGTAAACCAAACGATGTCTTAATGATAACGAAACGAAATCGTTTATTGTCGGAAATTGTCGTTATGATATTCTATACCCAGTATGACATTCGTTTCGAAATCGTTACAAGGTCAATGCGAGAAGAAGGAGAATTCACACAATATCCGACACTGTTGTAGCGATATCGAAATTAAATTGGACATGGTATGTACTCGGTACGAGAAATATTTTAAAATCGAAACATAATCGAACTAAAAAATAATGAAATTTTGAGATTGCTTCGAAATATATTCCAATTTCGATATGATAAATATTTATTTGTATTTGGTTAAACAAATTGATTATACCAGAAATTTAAAATATGAGATTCGAGTTCGAATTTTTTAATCGAAGTTTTTCGAGAATGCTTCGAGGCTTTTGCGGTTTCGAAGACATGACAGACTGGGTAATGATACGATAATGTTATGATTTACGATAAAAATGATCATATCTGGAATGATATTATTCTTTTTGTCGTTATAGATATCGAGTTGATATCGAAATTGTTTAAATCTATATATATAAAACTCATTTTCCGTTTGTTTGTTTGTTCGCTATGCAACGTACACCTGTGGAGGGATTTTCTTAAAATTTGGAATATATATCCTAGACCCAGGAGAAAGTTACTACATGGTTTTCGTTGACCACGCCCACTTTTACGTCCATATTTATTTTTGGTGTATAACTCAGATTCATAGCAAAACTACTGATTTTATTTTTCTGATAATTTGCATTAATATGCTATAAAGTCCATGGAGTATCCTAAACCATATATAGACTAGATTGGGCAAAGAGGATTAGCACCTCCCATAGAAGCCAAAAATTCAGTACGCTATATCTCAGCCCTAATGATGATGATGTCGATTTCAACTAAACTTTAAAATTCGATGTACTCATCTTACTTAATCTCACCACACCAAAACTCACTACGCCAAAACTCACCACACCGAAAATCACCATACTTAAACTCACCACACTAAAACTCACCACATCAAAACTCACCACACTAAATTCATCACACTAAAACTCACCACACTAAAACTTCTACTGGAAAAACACTACGGGGAAGAATTGTACGGGGATGAATTCTACAGGGAAGAATTTTACGGGCACGAGTCGTGCACGGGTTCAGCTTGTATACGATAAATAATTTTATTTGTATAGAAAAAAATATTTTGAATTTCATATCGAAAATTTAACATAATTTAAACGTATTTAAAATGATCGACAAATACTTTGTATAGTTTCTATTGAGCATTAATAAATATGTTAAATGATGTAATATACGAAACACATTATTATAAGAACAAATTTTAACACGAATAAAAGCACCGGAAATGTTTACAGATCAGGCGAAACAAATAGAGTATCTGAAATAAGAGGGCACTACGAAAATCCAACCAACAAAAATGCACAGACACACAAACAAAAACACCTATTTTTCGTATAGACCAAAAAAGCCGCATTATGCTGAATACAGAATATGGCTCAATTGAAAAATGCGACTGAACCACGTAACGGCGAAAATAATGGAGAGCACTACAATCTTCGATTTTTCACACACGAAGTGCACTCGTTCTAAGAAACAGGTTTTTATTGCCGATTTTCCTTTTTTTAGGACAGAGTATCGATAATAGAATAATATAATTATTAAACTTTAGAATTAAATACAAAAAAAAAACTATTTTCTGCTATAAGAATTTTAAGTCAGAACTTTTTTCGAAATTTAGGTATCGAACAAGAAATAATCTTTCTTTTTTTCAAAATAAAAATGAAGACACAATTTTTTTGTTTTCTGATTCAGATTTCACAATTTGAATTATAACCTGAGGTAAAATTTCATATTTTAAAATTAGTTAGAACTGGGAAATATCAAGAAAATTATTAAAAAACTATTATTAAAACTATTGATTAAATTTTGAAATTTGATTATTTCAGTATTCAGACTTTAAGGACCGTTCTCACAATGTACAGTTAGGTGTTTCAATTCCATATATTCTATTGGTAACTCTGAGTTAAAGTGGCAGTTAGTGCTTAACCGAAGATGGTGAAAACGGCCCAAAATACTTTAAATAAATACTTTAAATTAATAAAAATAAAAATATATATTTCAAAATTTATAAATCTATTGCTTAATATATGATTTTTACCTTTTATTTGCTAAGACTGCTTGAAATGGAGAAAAATCGTTATTATTGTTCAAATTGTTTTCACTATGGATGGAGAGAGTCAAAAAGCATTAAATTTAACTTTTTTTCGCTAATTAATTTAAGCTTTATTTTAAAATAATTAAATGCTAAGTATTTATTTAAATTTTATTTTTTTTTTAATTGGTATTATTTGCAATGTTTAATTTTTCACTTAGTTCTAAACACAAAATGGACTTTATTTTTTATTAGATAAATGGCTGTTGCTTGATTTTTAAATTGATTTTTATTTTTTTATAAACTTTTTATAGTATTTAAATTTGCTATTGTTTAAAAGGTTTAGCGCAAAGAAAAAACTTTAATAGTTTGCAAAATTGAAGCTATTTTTTGTTAAAATACACTTGAAAAAAACAAGCACATGGACACAATTACACAGTCTTTAATTTTACTGTTTTTTTATTATTTTATTTCTTTGGTACTCTAAAAAGCGTAGATTATTTTTATAATTTGGCGACAAATTTTCAAAAAGCTATTTTTATATTTTATTTATTTTTTCAAGTGTTTAATACTTTAGTTTAATATTTTAGACTTATATTGGTTTTTTGAATATATTGAAATTTTTAATTTTTAGTATTTAAATTTTCAAATTTTTTTTCACTGTTATTTAAATTTTGTCTGTTTTTTTTTTAAATAATTTAAAAAATTTTTCTGGTTTTTTTTGGGAACTTTTTTTTGTTGGTTACTGCTGCGAAATTCACTTTTGAAACCGAAATAAACTTTAGACGGATATTGATTTTTATTTCCTTAGGTTTTGCTCTTTATCGCCTGACTTGTTTGCTCTCTCGCACACTATCTCGCTGCCTCTTTCTCTATTTTTTCTCCAACTGCTTTAGTAGCAAATTGAAAAATCGTTCAATAGTAAAATTTTTCAAAATTTTCAAACACTTCAAAAACCTTGAGAGGTTTTTCAAAATTCGATTCAACGAATTTTTCGGCAAATTTTCATTGGAATTTTGTTTTTTTTTCACTGCTGCTGACTCGTATTGATTTGGAGTTTTTTCTTTTTTGTTAGAATTAACTCTTCGGATCTCAAGAAGAAAAATACAATATATATAATATATGCTTTGGAACGCTGCTGCTGCCTTTTTAACCGGCTTTATTTATATTTTGCTGCCTTTTAAGCTCACAGTTTGCTTGGTACTGAGCCAAATAATTTGCAACGATTGCCTCGCCTCGTTATGCGTTGTTTTTGACGCCTGCGCGCCAAACGTATGACTTCAAATTTGACAGTCATTTTAGTTGACAGTTGCTGTCAGCTGTTTTCCAAGTGACACTTCGTGTGCCGTATGGCTCTTTAGCAGTGGACAACGAAGAGGTTAACAGTGACAAGAGTGGGGACGGCGGTTCTAGAGGGGGGATCAGTTGAAAAATGTTGCGAAAGGTCGGGGTAGTGCGGCTGGGGTTTCTGCGCAAGTGGCTGTGTGTGTGTGTGTTAGGTGGTGCCTAAGGTGAAGGACGTTAGAAGGTAATTGCAGATACAGTTATAGAAAAGCATAGCAGATGATGAAATAATCGGTACTCTTAGCGTATATAAGAAGTAAAGGCTATTTGATTAATTTTCTGAAATCCTTTCAAATTTTGCGGAAAAATACATCTTTGAAATAAATCTTAGAATTGAATGTTTTTCTAGATATCTTCTAAAATACTGTTTATACACTCAGAATAAAAAGTTTTGCGATTAATAGCAAACTCTGAATGCTAAATTTTAGCAAACTTTAATTTGTATTTACAGCATACTTTTATTTGAAATAGCGAACTACTTGATAGAAATTTTAGTTCTGCTAGTATGCTAAACATCGCACTAGTGTAGCTCACATGCACTAGATGGCGCCATATTCACTAGAGTCATTTGATCGCTGTCGGTAATGCGTCTATAATTCGTAGTATATTTTTATAAAGCATTTTTATATACTTTGAGTAACATAAGTGTAAAACTACAGTATAACAAATATAAAAAAAATCAAAAGAACAAAAAAAAAAAACTTTAAAAACATCACTTTTCATTTCATAATAATGATTATTTATATTTCAAAATACAAAATTATTTTTAGCAAAAAATCGTAGTGCAAATTTCCATAGGGAACGTCCGAAATTATTCTGCGATTTATTACGAAACAACTGTAAACTTTAGGAACAAAGTGTACATATACAAAAATAAAGTAAATTGACTCAGCTATGTTCAGAGATAATTCAAAAAAATATATTGTACGAAAAAATTATTTTTAAAATAAAAATCATGGTGATAATTTTAATACGGAATTTTTTGTCCCGTCCGGAATTTTTCTGTGATTTAAACTTTAGGAACAAAATGTAAATATACAAAGAAAGCACATAATTTCTACTAAAAACTACGCAAAATTCGCTGACTTCTTGGAATATCCATATGCACCTCGATATTTACTTCCGTTTTTGTCCCGTCCGGAACGCCCACCTTATTATACCCTACACCTATGAGGTACAGGGTATATTAACTTTGTGCATATATTGTAACGCCCCTTAGGAGGCGTGTCCGGTATGGAAAAGTATATATATTCTTGATAAGCATCACTACCCGAGTCCGTTTAGCCATGTCCGTCTGTCTGTCTGTCTGTCTGTCTGTCTGTCAGTCTGTCTGTCCGTCTTGCTGTCTTGCTGTCCGAATACAGAATAACTTGAGAAATACTGATCAGAATACGATGAAATTTCGTCTCAATATATTTTAGCCAAAAGTAGGAAATGAGTTTGAAAATCAGCCAAATCGGTCAACGGACACGCCCACCTCCCATACAAGTCAATTTTATCTAACTCTTTCTGGACTAATAACTCGAAAAGTATTCAATTTATAGTTCTAAAATATAAAACGTATTGTTAGAATTTACCTAAAAGTATATGGTCCAAAAATGGGCGTGATCCGCCCACTTTTTTTTTTCATTATTTCCCGGGTTTTCAAAGCGGAAATTTCATCCGTAAATTATTAAAATCAAATCTATGAGATATTTGCCTTTCAAAATTACAAATATAGGCGTGGTCCGCCCAATTACATTTTTCAAAAAAATATTTTTATATTTTTATGCTTTATATAATTTTTTAATTTATGGGGATATAAGACGTAAATTTCTGATTATGAATAATATTCTGAGGGTTAATATCCCCACCAAAGGTGTAGGGTATTCCATAGTCGGGCCCGACCGACTATAAAAATCCGCCCCATGTGACCGAACTTGCCCATGTGACCTAACTTTCCCAACTCGTTATTTATATCTTTGACCTACCGTATAGAATTCTATAATTTTTGCAGATGTTTAGTCCTATTTAAATACTAAATGCACAAGTAAATTCATAAATTTTCCAACGAAATATTAAAGTTTTAAGCGTACGAATGTTCCATCCGTAATCCCAGGAAATGCCCATATCTTTCCGCATTAGACTTTCTGAATAACCAGAATAATGAATTTTTGAAAACATCACAATTTATATTTTGAAATTTAAAATGCATGCGATTTTTTCAATCTTTATTCAGCTGCATTTTTTTCGAAAATTTATTTGCACAACACAGAGCAATGGTAAATTTGTCGATAAATTTTTATTTTTTTGATCAATTTCGGTGTTATTTGTTGTTCAATATTTAAAATTTTTGGCCTTTATCAATTGGTTGGCTTATATATACACTGAGGTATTACACAGTTTACAATTAAAATTTTAAAATTGTGCCTTCATATATGAATACCATTAATATATAAGAAGTAGTATTAAAAAATAATAAATGAGAAATAAAAATATTTTTTAATATAAAACGTTTTTAATGTCAACTTTAAGGATCCCATACCGCTCCACGTTATATTTTCATACTAAAAATGCACCTTACAAACGTTTTATATTAAAACATATTTTTTATTTTTCTTATATATTTGTGTCAGTTATATTTTCGTCTGACAGAACTCAAATGGCCTAATATTATTAAAATTAAAATTATTCATGTTTCAAAGTGTCTTTAATATTAAACCATGGCGATAGAACCATGATGAACAGGATGGCAAGAAAACGATAATATTGCATTGTCATTCAGTTCAAGGCAATATTGAAAATCTCAAGTCTGTAGCTCATTGCGAAGGTACTTTAAAATTAATTACAAAATTTGTACCGAATGGACAGACTAGAAAGCAACCCGAGACAATTTTTTTTGCATTTGTCTGGAATATTCCAGCATAATTCCGGCAAACGCACAGCTAGCTAAATGGAATTTCTTGGGAAGTGTATAGCAGGATGTAAAATTGTATGGCATTTTAATGGCAGATTCACGGCATATTTTGGGAATGTGCAGAAAACAGACAGCTTTTGATACAAACTCCGCTTTTGTCTATTTGAAATATATAAAAAAAAAGTATTTCTAAACTGCCTCCACCCTGCCAAATATTTTGTCTGGGGAACCTAAAAAAACGTTTCAATATTAAAAAACAGAAAAAATATAGATTTTGTTATTTTTTTATGAATTGATGTTAACAGCAAAAAAATAGTTTAAAAATTGATCTAATAGCATACAAATAGATTTGTAGACACAGCAAACTGTTATTTGCTGTTTCAGCAAAATCCGGCGCTTTCATCTTTTCAGTAAACTTTCTTGCTATTTTAGCAACATTTTAGCTACTGTTGCAGAATTTTTACTTTGAGTGTACGAAAAATTATCAATGGAATACAACGATTTTCGTAAATAAAAAAATTTACATTTTTCTTGTAAAATTCAAAATATTATTGAAAAAAATATGTCGAATATAGAATACTACTATATTATAATTATTTTAACTCTTAGAAAACTGTTCAAATTTATAAATATCAGTTATTCGAAAAAAATCGTATTATATGAATAAAAAAAGAATGTATGTATATAATTCGCGTATGTATATTTAGATTATAAGATAATTTTTGTTTTCTTTTCGATATTAAAGTTCTCTTCAGCCTTTTCTTAGAATAAATACAATACTTTACACAACCAGTTTTCCAAAAAACTGCAAACGCAATTTCTGCCAATTGTCAAGACTAATTAGAGTATAACAAAAATAATAACATTCCGATATGTTTTTAAGATATTTGATTCTAAACTTTTTTTTTTTAATTATACCCTACACTAAGAGTGAAAGGGTATAATCAGTTTGGTACGCCGTTTGTAACACCCAGAATAAAACATTTACGGTATGGAAAAGTATATATATTCTTGATCAGCATGACCTCCTGAGTCGATTTAGCGATGTCCGTCTGTCCGTCTGTCTGTCCGTCTGTCTGTCTGTCTGTCTGTCTGTCTGTCTGTCTGTCTGTCTGTCTGTCTGTCTATCTGTTGAAATCCCTACTACTTTTAAAATTGAAGAGCTAGATAAATGAAACTTATAACTTAGATTACTAATATACCTACGCTGTATGTGCGAAGATTGGCGAGATCGGTTTATTGTGACCTATGATCCGACCACTTATGTTCAAATACCTCATATAAAATGTACATATAAAGATCAATTTTTATGTATACGTGCTTAGGTAAACTTGTTTGGTCAAATATATATTGACATCATGCTGAAATACATGATAATAATGTTTTCCGGCGAAAAGACTTGTGGTTCACAAAAAAAAAATCGAAATTCGGTACACCAACCCATTTGAATGGAAATTCTTCAGCGATTGAATGTTTGTAGTTATTTTCAGGATTCGTATACCCTGGTGACCTATATATCACTTTGAATGGTAACCACACATATGTGTAGGGTATTTATAGTCGGCTTAGACCGACTATAATTTTGATAATCCTAACTATCATAATTACACCTACTTTAAAATTTCCCCTAACCTTCCCAACTGGTTTTTTTATTCTAGTCTTGGATGTTTTTTTTAGCATTTCGGATTTAATTAAAAATAATAAAATGTTAATGACCTATGCAAAAGTAAGTTCGAACTAACGATCAAAACTACTAACTTTTTCTCATCGGTTCTTATTTCAAAAATGTGCCCCATCAATATAGTTTTCGTATTAAAACGCAAAACATAAAAATGCTTGTATATTTTACATAAAAATAATGAAAAATGCAGTTTTACTATTTTTTTTTTTCAAAAATGTTACTCAATAGGAAAAAACTTAGTATAGGAAAAGTCATACTTTAAATATTCTTACGAAAAGATATAATTTGCCCCATAGTGCAAGCAATTAACAATAATAAATGAGACGCAAGACAATTCAGTGCACTAAGCAATGTGTTATAAAGAGACGGAAGATCACTCAGCGCACTAAGCAATGTGCGAGAAAGAGATGAAAGACCAGCACATTAAAACACTTGAGTGCGAATGAAATGCTAACAGCATGCGTCAATCACGAAACGAGTAGAAGGTTCTCGTAACATGTTGAAACTTGTCGAAACGTATCGAACTGATGCATGCAGTATATAAGAGAGTCGCATCTGAGGCTTAGCACTTCAGTTGTGATTTGATTGTGAACTAGTGCGGCTCGTGAGTGAACATTGTAACGCTAAATTGTAGAAATTCAGCAGTTGATCAAAGTGTTTATTCTTTAAGTTGTTATTTAATTAAATAAAGTTAATTAATACTAGTTGAAATAATACTAGTTAAAACCAAATATTAGTGTGTTTTTATTTTGTACACAATCCAGCGATACGAACTCGTACAACAGTTTTCCGTGGACTGAATTTTCGTAACAATATAAAGTAATAAATTATTCAAATTATAGGCATACCAATTGAAAATTGATTATATAACAAACTACCAAAATTATAGTCACAGGGCAATGTGAAGCATACAAAAAAAGCTTTTTTTATAGTTAATTTGTACTATGCTCTTGATTACCATAAATCATTTTCTTGTCTATCATTAGATCTTAAATGGTAAAAAAATAATTTAAAAACCCTAAAAAAAACAATATTTTCCATGTATAATTCCAATTATCTTAAAAACGTATTGGAATATAAAACATTCATCTATATATATATAAAACTCTTGGTTCGTCTGTCAGTCTGTCTGTCCGTCTGTTTTTTCCAGCATCACGTCTAAACCGCTGAATCGATTTAACACAAGGATACTATTGCACAAGGAGACTATGGAGTCCGGAGGGTGTCATAGGCTATATATATATGCGGGATTGGACAAAGGGGCGTGGCACCTCCCATACAACCTAAACTTTCAAAACGATATAACTCGGCACTTTCACCAGCTACGAACATGGATCAAAAAACTCAAATACAACAAAAAAAATATTAAAAGCAAAAACACAAAAACAAAAGTAAAAGCACAAAACTTAAGCAATAACTCAAAAATAACAGAAAAAAGGATAGAAAACAAAAACAAAATCAACCACACTAAAATTCACCACTAAAATTCACCACTAAAATTCACCACACTAAAATTCACCACACTCAAATTCACCACACTTAAACTCACCACACTAAAAATCACCACACTAAAACTCACCACACTAAAACTCACCACACTAAAATTCACCACACTCAAATTCACCACACTAAAATTCACCACACTAAAATTCACCACAGTAAAAATCACCACACTAAAATTCACCACACTAAAACTCACCACAATAAAACTCACCACACTAAAATTCACCACACTCAAATTCACCCACTGAAACTGACCACAATAAAATTCACCGCACTTAAATTGAACACACTAAATCACACAACAATAAAAATTCACTACACTTAAACTCACCACACTAAAATTCACCACTCTAAAACTCATCACACTAAAACTCACCTCACTAAAACTAACCACAATAAAACTTCTACTGGGAAAAACTGTACGGGGAAGAATTCTACGGGAAAGAATTCTACTGGGAAGAATTTTACGGGGAAGCACAGTCTAAGAAAGAATTGTATATGAGAAAAGTTGTTTTAGCGGATAATTAGTTTGGTTTTGGTTACTACATTTATAGAACCAATAAAAAAACGTCCACAATTAAAAGTAGAACTTTTTTCAGCAGTACCATATATTTTAATGTAAATAGCGTTGCACAGTGTGCGATTTTCACTATTTAGCTGGACAAAAGTCTACAATTTAAAAACTACGAAAAATAGACTAATAATTTTTTTCCACAGTGAAATAATCCTGTAAGGAGTATTTGGGTATATTTTGTGAAATATCGGTCGTCTGCCACGCCCACTTGTCATGTAACTGGAAATATTTATATATCAGAATTTGGTATTTTTGTAAGGATTCAAAATTTTTGTTTTTATTCTGCATTATTAAAACTTTATTTAATATTGTATTTTAATAAATTATTAAAAAAAAATGTTTTTAAACCCGCTTTTATAACTTTAAATGTTTGATTTATAAATGAACTATTTATAAATGGACTAAATCTGGAAATATTTATGGAAGCTGTTCTCTTACGTTTTAGCATAAAAAAGTTCGAAAACTATATGTATTGGGGTTGTAAAGAAATTTTTTTTTTCCTAAAAGTGAAAATGTTTATTGTTATTGTGAATGTAATCAAACATCGGAATAATGTGGAATAAGAAAGAAAGAAAACTTCTACAGAAGTTGACACTTTTTTGCGAAATACTTACAATTAAAACTATTATTTTCAATTCGAATATTAAAATATTATTTTAACATTTTTTAAGTAAATTTTAAAGTTTATTTTGAAGTGTATTTTGAAGTGTATTTAGACAACATAATTTCACAAAAAAATTTGGAGAAAATGACTAATCATAACCAAGTATTGAAACCTAAACGAATAACTGTCTCGATTTCGGTTTTTTCCGCGTTTCGGTTTCAAGTTTTTACAACAAAACGGTTTCGGTATAATGGTCCCATGTTACGGTTTCGGTTTTGATTTCGGTTTTTTTATAAAATATTTCATATTTTTCAATGTCATTAACAAAAAACCTGGGTAAAGTGGAACATGGGGTAATTAATGTCGGCAATTGCAATTTTTGACCATGTTTTTGCATTTAAAAAATAAAAACAATTGTCAAGTGCTTCTCAAAATGATCGAATATTGTATATCTTTGAATAAAAACTAGTTTGGAAATAATCCAACATTGTTTATATGGTGCTAAATTATGTTCAAATTGTGATTTTGGAGTAAAGTATAAATCATTTTCTTGGGTAAAGTGGGAAACGTAATTTAAGCAACAAATGTAATGTTAGTGCAAATATTGAGTTATATGAATTATTTAATTAATTTTGACAATAAAAAAACTTCAATCGTGACCACAAACCAATGAAAATCAACATTTTGACTTCACCTCAGATATGATGTGAATTGCAGAAGTGAGCCGAGAAGCGAACCTTAAACTAGGCAACAAGAATATATCGGTAAATATTCATAAGCTTTATAAGCATAAGAAGAATTTTGTATAATTTCCATCCAAAGAAAGTAAATTTCAACAATTCAGTGAACTGCAAAAAAATGTACAAATATGACGACCAGCAACAACACCTGTGTCTATTGTCAGTTAATAAATTCTGACTAGGAGTAAATGCACTTTATTTTTCGAATTTTCTTAAGTAGTTACTAAAAAGTTTATAATTTTAAACAATTCAAAGACAATTCAAAATCTCAAGGCCATAATAAAATGAACATTTACATTCATAATAAATATAAGGAATATTTCGTATGGGCATATTTCTGTTTTCGTTCAATAACGAATTACGATGCGCATACACACACTTTCACAACGACAACTCTTCGTTGCTATCCTGTATCATCGCATGGCAACAGACGCATGACAACAGGCAGACGCATGACAACAGGCAGTCGCATGGCGCCACACTACATGTATGTATCTAGTGCAGCTATCTAGTTGGCAACAACAACGAGTTTTTTTTGTGGTACACAAAAGTCCCGCCAAAAATTCCATCATAAGCTTGGATGCTGCTTTATTCGCATTTTTGATGATGTTGAACTTTCAAACTAATCAGCAGATTTGTGAAATAAAAACAAAAACACAAAAAGAAATAGCTAAATGAGGTACACTGTGAAAATGTTCATATATTATATATTATTTTTTGTATTATAAGTGAAATGAACATTTGAATATTTTTGTACAACAAGAAACTCGGTAACTCCAAATTATAATAAATGACATTAGAATATGCCTTGTATTTAAGAACTTTTATATAAAATAAAATATTTTTTTCTGTTTCCTTTTATACGTTATTTAAAAACCGTTTTAAACCGGTATAAAACCGAAACCGTTTATTTCGGTTTTGAATATCGGTTTATTTCGGATATTCGTATAACGGTTTCGGTTACGGTTTCAATCCTTGATCATAACAAAGTTATGCACCTTGAAAGTAAACAAATTATTATCATTCGACAATGTGCATTTGACATTTGACATTTGAAGTCCCATTACAATATGTTTGTTTACATTTTGTTAACATTTTATTAAGTTTTCTTGTTATTGGGACAATTCAGTATCATTTCCATTTAAATATTTGTCAAAATAGAAAATAAAAAATTGACTTTTGTCTAACTAAATAGTGAAAATCGCACGCTGTGCGTTGATAGCTTGACTGGTTAGTGCGTTGAACTACGAGCGAAACAGTCGTTACTGCGTTCGACTACGTGCCAAAAGATACCGAGCGACCATCAACATATTTTTCATAGAAAACATTTTTCTATGCGCCCATTATATTTCCTATTACATTAACTAAATATATTTAAATTGTAATATTTTTGTACATCAAATATAGTAATTTATTTAAAAATTCTTGTAAATTTAATTCACATGTTTTTTTCAAAGATCTATTTCCCATCCATCCATCTATCTCTCTATATAAAATTCCATTACATTATATCCTACTCTCTTGGAAAGTCAATAATCCTTGCATTTCTTTGTGTATCTGCTTGCATTGATCCTTTTGGTTTTCTTATTAATAATTCCATTGCATTATCCATTCCGCATTGCATCATTTTAAAATCTTGGAATATCATATATCTTAATGGGATTCATACGATATATCGACAAAAAAATGTCAAAACTTACAAAATTTAAAAATGTCAAAAACCAAAAGTTTGAAATATAAATTTCAAATCGTATTTGAGCCATTTCCGTCTGTCTGTTTGTCTCTCTATCTGTCTGACTACACGGTAACTTTACAAATACTGGTCAGAATGCGATGAAATTTTGGTTTATACAGGGTTTTTCAAATGATACGCTACAAAAGTAGAGCGACAGGGACAGCAAACGACGCCATATTTCTTACCGTTCTTTCGACATTTCTCTTCAGTAAGGTTTGCCATTTCATGATGGAAAGATATAAGAGCCAACAACGAGACGAAAATATTAAAATTTACTACCGAAATTCGGAGTCAGTGGCCTCAACGTTAAGAGCGCTACGTCCAATTTATGGTCGTCATAATCGTCCTAGCAGATCAACAATACAATCGTAGCCGCGGTAGCTCAGTAGTTAGTGCATTGGACTGCGAGCCGAAAGGTCCCCGGTTCAAGTCTGGACAGGGGCTAACAACATCTTTTCATAGAAACATTTTTCTATACCGCGCTACCTCTCTCTGGCAAATCTCTGAGAGCAAAAACATTGCCTATGAAAAGCTCTACCCGCCGTTCGGATTCGGCAATAAACTGTAGGTCCCACCACTTTGAGTACAAATATAACACGCTCAGCTCAAATGGTGAGAGAGCTCGGCCTAAGTTCTTATAGAACTGTTGTGCCAAACTATTATTATATTAGATCAACAATTGAGCGTCTAGTGGAAAAATTTGAATCCACAGGCACAGTACAAAATGTTCCCGTGCCAGTGAGATAAAGAAGTGCACGTAGTGTCGAGAATATTGCTACCGCTGAGGCTTCAGTTGAAGAAAGCCCAAATGTGTCTCTCACACGTCGTTCTCAAGCGTTGGGCATCTCTGTGACGTCCTTGTGGCGAATTTTGCGAAAAGATCTTGGCCTACATCCTTACAAAATCAAATTGACGCAAGAACTGAAGCCGCTTGACCACCAAAAGCGTCCAATGTTCGTGAATTGGGCTGAGCAAAAACTTGAAAATGATTCGGATTTTCATCGAAAAATCATCTTCAGCAATGAGGCTCATTTTTGGCTGAATGGCTTCGTCAATAAACAAAATATGTGTTATTGGTCAGACAGCAATCCACACGTACTCCATGAGTCATCATTGCAACCCGAAAAAATTACGGTCTGGTGCGGTTTATGGGCCATACTTCTTCCGTGATGATCAAGACCGGCACGTTACTGTGAATGGGAATCGCTACCGTTCAATGATAACCGAATATTTTTGGCGCCAATTGGATGATATGGACATGGAGAACATGTGGTTCCAACAAGACGACGCTACAAGCCACACAGCGAATGCCACAATCAATTTATTGGAAACCAAGTTTGGAGAACGTCTTATCTCACGAAATGGTCCAGTCGATTGGCCGCCTCGGTCGTGCGATTTGACGCCGTTAGACTATTTCCTGTGGGGCTACGTCAAGTCTATGGTCTATGCCAACGATTGATGAACTTCGTACGAATATCGAACGTAAAATTGCATAAATCGGCCGATTTATGCCTGAAACCCGTCGAAAATTGGGTTCAGCGTCTGGACTTCTGCAAGCGTGCCCGTGGTGGCCATGCAAAAGAAATCGAGTTCCATACATAATGGCGTCGAACGTACTTTTATAGGAATAAAGAATTTTGTAGCGCTCTTATTGAAAAACCCTTTATTATTACTATATTACGTTTTAGCCAAAATATGGTTCTGTGTACGGAAATGAGCCAAATCGGCGAACGGACACGCCCACCTCCCATACAAGTCACTAATATATAACACTTTAGGAACTAATAACTCGAGAACTATTCAAGATACAGCTATAAAATTTAAAACTTTTTGTTAAAATTGACCTAAAAATATGTATTCGAAAAATGGGCATGATCCGCACAAACTTTTTTCATTATGTACCGATTTTTATAGTGAAAATAATGTATTACACAGTGCGGCACTAAATTTAGTGACGGCCATTTTACATTTTTTTTTCGAATCCATGATTAACCTGACAAAATTCCACCCAACAAACGAGATATATGATCATAAAAGTCCTCAAGTGACCGCAATATGACCGTTGATTTATTAAGAAAACTGTAGTAGTTATGGATTTGTTGTCTGAGAACCAAATGTAGACACTATCCAAGGCTTCATATCAGTAGTACTTACATATTATATTTCTTTCTCGTTCTTTAAACACCAATATTAATGATTTTCAAAGTATCAATCTACATAATCAACTAATTTCATATTAAGAAGTTGTCCATGGAGAAAATATTCAGCATAAGAAAACATAAAAAGTGGCCAAATATGTATAGTTTCTCTAATACTGAGCACTGCATAGTTTTTTTTTTATATGAAACTGCAAAATACTAAAGTTTTTCATAGTTTAAAATCGAATGATACTTTAGCGGTGATAAGGATTTCGCATCATTTTAAATATTCTTAATGTGTCCAAAATTTTATCATACCATAAAATTATGCTCTATCACGTCAGAATTTCGAGGTATTGACCCCCAATTATCTGGTAAATCCTTGATTTTCATAGTAACATTTCTGGAAAACGGTATTAGATATGGGGTTCTTCACTGAAAACCAAATGTAGGCATTCACCTAAGGATCTTTTCTGTAGTACATTTTAATGTTCTATTTCGTCCTTAAACCATCAATATTAAGGATTTTCAAAAAATCTCTGCAATTAATTGTTCAAATTTATATGAAGAATTAATAAATGTAACATTATGACTGAAAAATATGAAGCACATCAACACAGTAAAAATTGTCATAGAAAACAAAGCCATGCGAGTTATGGTTTCTATTATATTAAGCACTGAATGTATATTTTGCAAATTTTCTTAAGTACAAAAACTAAAACGATTCGTTGTATTGGAATAGATATCTGTTTACTGGATGCGTAGATTTGGTTTCATTTTAAGAGCCAGATATTGTATATCGATGTGACTGAGTGCTCTCACATGTGAGTACTCTCACATCGTCTGAAAAGTTGTATTTCATATCTTCACACATTCCGCCCGTCAAGCCCTTACGTTGATTTTGATGGATCTCACGTTCTACGACTCTCGAAAACATGTCTTGTTACCAGCAAACAAATTTCAGATAAAAAAAATTAAAATTTTATTTTAAAGTTACGAATTTTTTAATCTGGCAATACTTATGACAGCAACAAAACGAGACTTTATTCGAGAATCGAATATCTAATATCGATTCGGTAAACAAAAAATAGCTGTTCTGAAAAAGTTGTCAAAATTGTGTTTGTTTGTATTTCATCATTTTTGCAATTTTTTTCTAATTTGCTTTGTAAATGGGTTTATTGCATGAAAAGAAATGTGTAGTGTAATAAAAAATTATTTAAGATTGTTCTGCATCTTTTTTAGGAGCAATTAGTGCTTTGTTTCGTGAAAATTTTAGTTAACGGAGCCAAAAAAGCTGCCGTCTAATTTGACACAACATTCGTGCGGTTTAGTTTTATGAAATACAAATTATTTCCTTACGTCGGCGCAAACCGTGTGACGTCAGACGTTTTGCGCTTTACAAAATTCAAAAAGCCAGTCACACGGGCGTGCGTGACTATTTGTGACAATTATCGAGATACAATATCTGGCTGTAAATATCATTAACAACGTATCACGTCAGGATTTCAAGCGATTGAGAATACTTAAAATTTCGCCTAACATTTCAAGAAAACGGTATTAGATTTGGATTCGTTTTCTTAGAATCAAATATTATAATCTACCCTGGAATTCTGCTTTATTCGACATGTCGCGTAAATTAGTGGCTGCCGTAACAAAAAAAAACCTTTTGCTTGATTGAATTTGGCGAACACTACAAATATTTGCCGGAATTGAAAACGGAATGACAAACACTTTTCGCATTTCGACACTTGAATATTTGTGGGAAACATTTGTCACATTGGTACGAAACACTACAATTATTTGTGGGAAACACTTTTCGAATTTGTGGGAAACACTTAAATATTTGTGGGAAGCACTTGTCATATTAGTAGGAAAGACTACAATTATTTGTGGGAAACACTTCAAATATTTGTGGGAAACACTTTACGAATTTGTGTGAAACACTTAAATATTTGTGGGAAACACTTGTCACATTCGTAGGAAACACTACAATTATTTGTGGGAAACACTTCAAATATTTGTGAGAAACATTTTTCGATTTTGTGGAAAACACTTAAATATTTGTGGGAAGCATTTGACACATTGGTAGGAAACACTACAATTGTTTGTGGGAAACCCTTTTCGAATTGGTGGGAAACACTTAAATATTTTAGGAAATACTTGTCACATTCGTAGGAAACACGACACTATGTCACATAAATTAGTGGCTGCCGTAAAACAAAAAAACCTTTTGCTTGATTGAATTTGGCGAACACAACAAATATTTGCCGGAAACACTTGCAGTATTTTTGGCAAACGTTTCAAATTTTAAAATATTTGTGGGAAACACTTCAAATATTTGTGAGAAACACTTTTCAAATTTGTGGGAAACACTTAAATATTTGTGGGAAACACTTGTAATATTAGTAGGAAACACTACAATTATTTGTGGGAAACACTTAAATATTTGTGGGAAACATTTGTCACATTGGTAGGAAACACTACAATTATTTGTGGGAAACACTTTTCGAATTTGTGGGAAACACTTAAATATTTTAGGAAACACTTGTCACATTCGTAGGAAACACTACAAATATTTGTGGGAAACACTACCGATTATTTGTGCGAAACACTACTGATTATTTGTGCGAAACACTTCGATTATTTCCTACAAATGAGCTTGCAAACTTTCGTGTTTGTATGAAAAAGTGTTACAGAAAACGATATTTTTTTATGTGTGTAGTCTTACAATTCTGCATATAAAATTTATTTTTCTATATTTTTAAATTTGTTTTTTTATATATTTCTATCATTTTTCTATATTATTGGGATATAATCATACATTTCTGATATGTGAATGTGTGATTCTCAGAATATTAATTCTGAGAATGTTCAACATTATTTTGAACTTTAAAATTTAGTTATACAATTAAATATACCAAATTAATATCCCCCACCAAAGTGTAGGGTATTCCATAGTCGTGCCTGACTGACTTTAATTCCCGTCCATGTGACTTAACTTTTATCACTCCTTCTAGATCGGTTCGTCTACAGTTTTAAATTATAAAAAATACGATATTTTTTTTTGCGTCATATTGGATCTACATACAAAAACTGAACGAAATAAAAATATATATTTTTTTTCTTTTTTGATTAAATTGTCAAGCAAATTCAGATATTTTAAATTGAAGTCATTTATTTTTGTAAAAATGAATAAACTTTCTGAGCTGTCCTCCACCAAGAAGATCTATTATACAGCCTGTGTGTATGTCCTGCTGGTTGCTGGAATTTGTTTTGTGAATTTTATTTTATTAAAATTATAATAGTATTTTTTTCTAATCAAATAATAAACATGGTGAGTTTCATCTATTACCCCGAGTTACAATGTCCAGTGTTCGAAAGGTGTCTTTTATTAGAAATAATTTCGCCTATGAATAACTTACTACCATACATCATAATGCTATAGAATTCTATAGTGTTCTAAGAAAAAAGTAACTTTGGAGTTCCTGGACCGAATATAACAACGTACAATATATTTAATATTTCATACATTTCTGGTTCTCTTGTGCCGCGAAGAATCGTTGGATGTGTTAGTCTGTTTTATCGGTATTACAATGGTAGGTAAGTGTTCCAGAGAAATACATGGTCTGATTACACAGGTCGAGTGTTCTCTCATTTACCTCGAGCATCGAACCAAGCGCACACCTCTTCGTACTTCACTCGGCTCTCGTTAGAACAACGCATTACATGGACAATTCGTTATTCGCTTGCACGATACGTTTGTGGAACAATCTTCTTGCGTCTGTTATCCTGATATTTCTGATATTGGAAAATTCAAGACAAACTTTTACATCTTTCTTACCTACCTTTTACCCTAAACCTACGATCAACACTGTGCTTTACATGAATAGATCTCATCACATGATTATTTTTTAATGATTCTTTATTTCAACATCACCACTACTTTTTATATAAAAATGCGACATCACATTAAACACACAAAAAAGTTTCGAAATATTTGCCACGTTCGCACTGCTCGAAAATACCAAAAAAATAAACGAAAGGGGGTCTATTAATGTTTTAAAAGTATATTTTAAAGATTAAAGTTTAATAAAAATAAAAAAAAATTTAATTTAGAAAGAAAAAACTTCAATCGTGGCCACAAACCAAAGAAAAGCATTTTTGACTTCACCTAAGATAAGATCTAAATTGTAGAAGAAAGCCGAGAAGCGAACCTTTAACCGAAGCAAAAATAAAACATAAATATTCTTTGAATTCATCAGAAGAAGAAATTTGTACATTTAGTTTGCTATTTACTACCAAGAGGTAGCGCGGAATAAATAAAATTATTTTTATGAAAAGATGTTTTTATCCTCAATCCAGGCTTTAACATGGGATTAATATATTTAATTTTGTTATAAAATAAATATAAAATGAAAAATAAGTACATTTTTTATAGCATATCATTTTGGTTTCCCACTTTACCCCAGTATTTTTCAAGAGGTCCAAAAGTGAGCTGTTTTGAAGAATCGCTCAAAAATCAATTTAAAGGCATATAAATGGTATTCTGCTAATGCAAACAGTTACAACCAGTCTGTGTGATAGACTCTTCAAAAGAATTTAAAATTATTCAAATGTACTCATTTTGAAGGAAAATCATATCGTGTCCCACTTTTCCCCAGGCTCCCCTATCTTTTTACTTTGTAAATAATGTTCAACGAATATATACATATATGAATACTCAAAAAAAAAAAAGGAAATTACCTAACGTTTAGATGTTTACAATATTTTTCGAATTCGTAAATTCTGGTGACCCTTTTTTACCATGTGACCCAGCCTATTGGTCTTTTGGTTTTATATTTCAAATGTTTCAAAATCATATCATAACGAAAAAAGATTAAATCGTTGCACAATAAATACTAGCATAATGCAAGGTGTATTTAACATTTATCTATATATTTAAAACTCTTGGTACGTCTGTCTGTCAGTTTTACTGTTTATTCCAGCATCACTGTTTGCACCAGAATACTATGGAGTGTGGAGGGTGACATAGGCTATATATGGGCGGGATTGGACAACGGAACGTGGCGCCTCCCATACAAACTAAACTTTCAACGCGTTATAACTTGGGACTTACACCAGCGAAGAAGATTAAACAAAAATCTCAAATAAAAAAAAATAAAAAAACACAAAAACAAGAGCAAAAACAAAAACACAAAAGCAAACTCAAAATAAGCAAAAACAAAGGAACAAACAAAAATATAAAATTAAAAACAAATAAACAAAACCAAAAGAAAACATACAAAAACAAAATAAAAAACATAAAAACAAAATTAAAATCACAAAAGCAAAAACTCAAATACAAAAGCAAACTCAAAAAACAGAAGCACAAAATTAAATCGCAAAAACACCATAACCAAAAACGCAGAAACAAAAGCAACACACGAAACCAAAAAAAAAAGAAAGCAAAAATACAAATACAAAAATAAATATAAAAGCAAAGACTCAAAACAAAAGCAAAAATACAATATCAAAACCAAAATAAAAAGCAAAAATACAATATAAAAACAAAAATAAAAAGAAAATAAAATCACACAAAAGCAAAAATACAAAAACAAAAGAAAAACCACAAAATCTGAATGAAAACCAAAACATAAAAAACAAAACTACAAGAGCAAAAACACAAAAACAAAAAATATAAGCAATTGCATTCGTTAATTTGAATATTTGAACGTCAATGCAGCAAACAATTTAGTCGGAGCAGTTTTCGCAAATATAATTGCACCGACTAATTAATTTGCTGCATTGACGTACAAATATTCATATTAGCAAACGGAATTGCTTTTGTAATGAAGAATAGCTAATACTTTCATTAAATTAGTGAATTTCATTACTATATTGATTAATGAATGCAATTAATATCGTTTGCTATATTTACGTCGATTATTTTTTTCTCTGTATAGAATTGATCTATGGAATGTCCATGGTAAAAATAGTGTTTGGTAATTTTTTAGTTGGCATTTTTGTTGTGGGCCCATTTTTATTATTTGTTAGTTTTATTTGTTGTTGTATCACGGTTTAGTGTTGTTGTTGTAATTGTAGCATTTATTGTATTTATGTTTGTTGTTGTTGCTTCTTTATTGTTGCCGTAATGCTATCATTTGTGCATGTTTGTTGCTGTTTTTTGCTGTTTTTGTTATTTTTACTACTGGATAAACAAACACAATACAGCGACAGACACATGTTCGACCTAACATACACATGCACAGTTTACACAGTCACACACTAACACACAAACACTCATACACACACACAATTTAAAGCTGCATTGAGACATTTATTAAGTGCCGACAGAATGGTGCTACGTAGTATGTGTGAGAATTTATTATATGGACTTCCAAGTGGACACTGATAACAGTAGGGCGGACAATAATTCTATTTGTTGTAAATTTCAAAATTTCTGCACAGTTTGGCTTGCTTTTAAATTGTATTTAAATCAGTGACAGAAACATTGTAAGTTTTATCTGATATAGTTATATTTTATGCGCCACTTAACTCTACCAACATATATTAGAAATTATTTAGAAATATATCCGGCATGTTGCAACTTTCAATCGCAATTAAAAGTTAAATTATATCGAATTCACTTTTTGGTGTTTCAAGGATGTACATTTTTTTCAGTAATTCTTCTAGTGTGAAAGAATTTTAAATTTTTAACCTACATCAAGCAGTATATGAGGGAGTTGGATTCACAAATGCAATTTTGGAAATATACTCAAAATAAAAAGTCTGTAACAGTAGCAAAAAATGTTGCTAAAATAGCAAAAGTGATTGCTGAAACAGCAAATGACAGTTTGCTGTTTATGCAAACTTTTTCTTATGCTATTAGAGCAGACAATATTTGCTGTTTTAACCAATTTTTTGTTGTTAACTCTACTTCAAAAAATAATATTTTTTTCTGTATTTTAATATTTTTTTTTATTTCTTATATGGGTAACTTTTTCTCAAATAGGAATAATTGATATGTTTCGTTCGCAAGTTGATCTCATCAATTGTTATGATATTTTGGTTTTGGATAGTACTTATGTATAGGAATAAAAATATAACAAAATATTACCCTACGTTCCGTATTTTCCCAGTTATATGGCACTAACTCCTAAACAAAGCCAAAATGCGGTTTCATATAAATCAATCAGGAACCGAACGATTTAAAAAATTTAAAGTTTTTCTGAAATCTCATATATATCTCTTGATGAGTTTTTTGAATTTTGGAAAAAAATTGCCATGCACATTTTTGGGACCAATTCAAAAATATGCATTCAGTGAAATATTGTAAAACGCGGATTCAAATAAGACGGTAATGGCATGGTGGATTTTAAGATGCTTAAGAAATCTCCTTGATGATTTTTTTTTTGAAATGATGTTTTCGAAATTCCCATAATACGTATTTTTGAATAAGCCTCAAAATTTGTCAAGGTAATTTTTTTTGAAAAAACCAACAACGTCATCAAGAAGATTTGTTTAGCCTCTTAAAAGAACCTTTGATTTGTAAAATCCACCTGGCCGTTATTTGAATCCACGTTTTACGAAATTTCACTGAATGCGACTTTTTGAGTTGGCTCTAAAATTTTTCAGGGTCATTTTTTGAAAAATCCAAAAAAGTCATCAAGGAGATTTGTTCTGCCTCTTAGAAGAGCCTTTGCTTTTTAAAATCCGTATTACTTGAATGCGCGTTTTACGAAATTCCACTGCAAGCGTATTTTTGAATTGGCTCCAAAATTTTCCAAGGTAATTTTTTTATAAAATCCAAAAACGTCATCAAGGAGATTTGTTCAGGGATTTTTAAAATCCACCAGGTCATTACCGTTTTATTTCAATCCGTGTATTAAGAAATTCCACATAATACGTATTTTTGAATTGGCCCCAAAATGTTTCAAGGTTATTTTTTTGAAAAATCCAAAAAAGCCATTAAGGAGATTTGTTCAGACTCTTAGAAGAACCTTTGATTTTTAAAATCCACCGGACCGTTTCCAAATTGTTTGAATCCGCGATTTGGCCGCGAGTTTTGACATAAGTCAGAAAATACCGAATGTAAGTTTCTAAAATTTTGTATTCCTATATATGAGTAGTAAAGGGTTTTTCAAATGGGACACTACAAAAGTAGAGCGACAGGGACAGCAAACGACGCTATATTTCTTGCCGCTCTTTTGACATTTCTCTTCAGCCATTTCATGATGGCAAGATATACGAGCCAACAACGAGTCGAAATTATTAAAATTTACTACCGAAATTCGGAGTCAATGGCCTCAACGTTAAGAGCGCTACGTCCAATTTATGGTCGTCATAATCGTCCTAGCAGATCAACAATTGAGCGTCTAGTGAAAAAATTTGAATCCACAGGCACAGTACAAAATGTTCACGTGCCAGTGAGACAAAGAAGTGCCCGTCCGTAGTGTCGAGAATATTGCTACCGCTGAGGTTTCAGTTGAAAAAAGCCCAAATGTGTCTCTCACACGTCGTTCTCAAGCGTTGGGCATCTCTGTGACGTCCTTGTGGCGAATTTTGCGACAAAATCTTGGCCTACATCCTTACAAAATCAAATTGACGTAAGAACTGAAGCCGCTTGACCACCAGAAGCGTCGTATGTTCGTGAATTAGGCTGAGCAACAACTTGAAAATGATTCAGATTTTCATCGAAAAATCATCTTCAGCGATGAGGCTCATTTGTGGCTGAATGGCTTCGTCAATAAACAAAATATGCGTTATTGGTCAGACAGCAATCCACACGTACTCCATGAGTCATCATTGCATCCCGAAAATATTACGGAAAAAATGTGCGGTTTATGGGCCGACGGCGTCATTGGGCCGTACTTCTTCCGTGATGATCAAGACCGGCACGTTACTGTGAATGGGAATCGCTACCGTTCAATGATAACCGCATATTTTTGGCCCCAATTGGATGATATGGACTTGGAGGCCATCGGTTTTGGATATCAATGACATTCTTTATTCCTGTAAAAGTACGTTCGATGCCATTACGTATGGAACTCGATTTCTTTTGCATGGCCACCACGGGCACGCTTGCAGAAGTCCAGACGCTGAACCCAATTTTCGACGGTTCTCAAGCATAAATCGGCCGATACTGCTGCAATTTCACGTTCGATATTCGTACGAAGTTCATCAATCGTCGCTGGCTTGTTGGCATAGACCATAGACTTGACGTAGCCCCACAGGAAATAGTCTAACGGCGTCAAATCGCACGACCGAGGCGGCGAATCGACTGGACCATTTCGTGAGATAACACGTTCTCCAAACTTGGTTTCCAATAAATTGATTGTGGCATTCACTGTGTGACTTGTAGCACCGTCCTGTTGGAACCACATGTCCTCCAAGTCCATATCATCCAATTGGGGTCAAAAATATTCGGTTATCATTGAACGGTAGTGATTCCCATTCACAGTAACGTGCCGGTCTTGATCATCACGGAAGAAGTATGGCCCATAAACCGCACCAAACCGTAATTTTTTCGGGATGCAATTATGACTCATGGAGTACGTGTGGATTGCTGTCTGACCAATAACGCATATTTTATTTATTGACGAAGCCATTCAGCCAGAAATGAGCCTTATCACTGAAGATGATTTTTCGATGAAAATCCGAATCATTTTCAAGTTTTTTCTCAGCCCAATTCACGAACATACGACGCTTCTGCTGGTCAAGCGGCTTCAGTTCCTGCGTCAATTTGATTTTGTAAGGATGTAGGCCAAGATCTTTTCGCAAAATTCGCCACAAGGATGTCACAGAGATGCCCAACGCTTGAGAACGACGTGTGAGAGACACAGCGGTAGCAATATTCTCGACACTACGGGTACTTCTTTGTCTCACTGGCACGGGAACATTTTGTACTGTGCCTGTGGATTCAAATTTTTCCACTAGACGATTAATTGTTGATCTGCTAGGACGATTATGACGACCATAAATTGGACGTAGCGCTCTTAACGTAGAGGCCAATGAGGCCACTTTACTACCGAATTTCGGTAGTAAATTTTAATATTTTCGACTCGTTGTTGGCTCGTATATCTTTCCATCATGAAATGGCAAACCTTACTGAATAGAAATGTCAAAAGAGCGGCAAGAAATATGGCGTCGTTTGCTGTCCCTGTCGCTCTAGTTTTGTAGCGTCCCATTTGAAAAGCCCTGTACAATATATATATTCAAATATGCTGGAATCGGTGCAAAAACAATTTTTAATTTTCGCTCTTCGGAGACTTCGCTGGGAGTGTACGGTAAATCTCCCTACATATGAGAAACGACTGAAATTAATTAATCTACCCACTCTTAAGAGCAGAAGGAAAATGCTGAATATCTGTTTTCTCCATAATCTAATAAATGGATCCGTTAATTCGTCCGCCTTACTATCGCAAATTGAATTTTCAATACCTAATAGAAACTCTAACTTATAAAGCTTTAATATTTTAAATCAAACTACGCACTATTCGATCCATTTCGTCGTATATGTATGGACTTCAACGATCTGTACGCGTTAATTGACTTCTGTGTTGTTAGCTTTGTTCTAAAAAGAAATATAATAATGTTTTTAAGTTCCGTCGTCAAACCTTTGACATAATCAGCTGGTGATTTTTAAATTCGTAGCTGCGCTTTCAATTGGCCACTTGATAAGTCTCTCGAAGACTTCAACGTCAATTAAAAAAAAAAAAAAAAGTCAATTTCAAAATAAGCCAACAGTTTTGCTGCAAATTTCCAAGAACTGAGAATGTTTCCTATCAGTCAACTCTAAATATCTCAATTTTCATTGCTGTTGTGGCAAACATCTCGTAGCTATCTGCATATATGTCATATTTAAATAATACCTCTGGCCGGCCTCAGCAGTCCAGAGGTATCGCGCTGGACTTGCGTTCTGAAGGTCTGTGGTTCGAATCCCGGCTTGGGCATGGGCGCTCGTGGTGATATTAACCACAAAAAAATCGTAGGGATTAGATTTCACAGTACAATGGATATAGTCTGTCTGAGTGATGTGGATCTTAGTACATATTCCAAAAAAAAATTTGACAAGTTTATTTAAACTTACGGGATGTTTGAATATTTACTACGATGCGTAAATTTAAACAGATGTTGCAGCAAGACTTTCATAAACATCTGGTTTTCTTAGTGTACATTTTTCAGTGTTACAATTTTAAATGTTACAGTTTTAAATAACAGTTTGAGAATTTCACTCACAGATTCCTACAGTTTGAAATTGCCTGAAAATTGCTCCCAGAATTATGCAACGTTTTAATATTTAAGTTTTTATAAAAAGAATATCGTACATTTTTCGCAAAAGTATTCTGGCACAAATTAAGATCAAATGAACTTTCGTTCAGAATACATAATATATTTTGTTACAGTAAATATGTAAACTTTTGCGAGCAAAGTTGGAGCACGTTGCAAAATTAATACTTTTGCCGCAAACGATCTGTAAATGTTTTTTGTTTATTCTTTTCGTGTATTACTATTTTTTCTTAATTTTTATATTTGATTTTATTTTTCTCTGGGTAATGAATACTTGAATAATAGAATACCGCCATTTTGTTTGTCATTTGTTCCACTGCAAACACTGTGGTATCACGTCTTTTGTATTGGTTTGAAAATAAATGACATTCAGTTGACCAAAAAAAAATTTATGATTGCGACAAAATGAAGTTGAACACTTCGTTAGGGCAATGGAAGCAGCAATAAAAATAAAATAAAACGAAAACTACTTCCAAGCCACAAACAGCGCCAGCATTACAGCCACCATTGCAAAAAGCAGCAACAATAACAAAAATAAATAAAAATCCTGTTACCATAAATCATGACATAAAAACGATAATTGTTTGAAATGGCCTACATGAACAACAACAACAACAACACAAGCAACGTCACCAACAACATCATGAGTTAGTTTTGGCCATACTGTGCGACCGCTTAACAACTACTTAACATAGTCTGCTTTTAGGCACAACTGGGAAAAATCGTTTGTGCGCATTTAAAACTTTGTTGTACGTTTGTTAATTATTATAATTGTTTTGTATGTGTTTTTTGTGCCGTGAGTATGTGTGGCATGGCAACAAATTCAACTACCTTAAACACTTTTGAGCCCACACAGCAGCACCAGTAGCAGCGTCGTATAATCACAACTGAAATAGGCAGACACTTGGGCAGGGCATGAATTGAAAAACACAACAGTAGTTGAAACTTAATTATTGCGCCTGTAAATATGCTAAATGTAAAAAACAATTTAAAAAAAATATAAAAAAAAAGAATTAAAAAAATATAAAAAAGCAAAAACGATGTAGTTTGAACTGAAATTATTTAGCATGTTGATTTTTTTTTTCTTTATGCAATATTTCTTCTTTTAATTTTTTTTTTTTTTAATAAAAATTTTTCTGTTTTTCTTGTTTTTAAATTAAATCGTGTAATTCTTTTATTTTTTAGTTTTCTTCTTTGTCTTTTTCTCTCATCTTTCTCTCAATTATTTTCTTTGTCAATTATTTTTTTTTCTTTTTATTTTGTCTTTTCTATGATTTGAATTTATCTATCTTTTATTTTTCTTATGTTCTGTTTAACTTTTTTTCTTATTTTTTTTCTTTTTTCTTTTATTTCTTTTTTTCTAATTTCCTTTCTTCGATTCATGTTTCTTTTAATATCTTTTATTATTTACAATTCTCTTATGTTTATTACTTTGTTTATTATATTTTTATTTATTTATTTTCATTTATTTTATTTTGCTTTATATTTTCTTTTCCTGTATTTTCTTTTTCTTTCCTGTATTTTTCTTTCATTTACGTTTATTCTATTTTATACTATTTCTATTTTCTATTTCCATCCTTTTTTATTATAATTTATTCAATGTTATACTGAGAAAATCGTTTATTCTATTTTATTCTATTTTCTTCAATTCTATTCAATTGTATTCAATTTTATTCTTTTTTCTACTTTTTCTATTCTATTTAATTTTATTCTATTTTATTCTATTTTTTTTTTCTTTTTATTCCATTTTATTTTATTCTATTTTATTTTATTCTATTTTATTCTATTTTATTCTATTTTATTCTATTTTATTCCATTTTATTCTATTTTATTCTATTTTATTCTATTTTATTCTATTTTATTCTATTTTATTCTATTTTATTCTATTTTATTCTATTTTATTCTATTTTATTCTATTTTATTCTATTTTATTCTATTTTATTCTATTTTATTCTATTTTATTCTATTTCATTCTATTTTATTCTATTTTATTCTATGTTATTCTATTTTATTCTATTTTATTCTTTTTTATTCTATTGTATTCTATTTTATTCTATTTTATTCTATTTTATTCTATTTTATTCTATTTTATTCTATTTTATTCTATTTTATTCTATTTTATTCTATTTTATTCTATTTTATTTTATTTTATTCTTTTTTATTCTATTTTATTCTATTTTATTCTATTTTATTCTATTTTATTCTATTTCATTCTATTTTATTCTATTTTATTCTATTTTATTCTATTTTATTCTATTTTATTCTATTTTATTCTATTTTATTCTATTTTAGTCTATTTTATTCTATTTTATTCTATTTTATTCTATTTTATTCTATTTTATTCTATTTTATTCTATTTTATTTTATTTCATTCTTTTTTATACTATTTTATTCTATTCTATTTTGAATATTTTATTCTCTTTTATTCTATTTTATTCTATTTTATTCTATTTTATTCTATTTTATTCTTTTTATTCTATTTTATTCTGTTTTATTCTATTTTATTCTATTTTATTCTATTTTATTCTATTTTATTCTTTTTTATTCTATTTTATTCTATTTTATTCTATTTTATTCTATTTTATTCTATTTTATTCTATTTTATTCTATTTTATTCTATTTTATTCTATTTTATTCTATTTTATTCTATTTTATTCTATTTTATTCTATTTTATTCTATTTTATTCTATTTTATTCTATTTTATTCTATTTTATTCTATTTCATTCTATTTTATTCTATTTTATTCTATGTTATTCTATTTTATTCTATTTTATTCTTTTTTATTCTATTGTATTCTATTTTATTCTATTTTATTCTATTTTATTCTATTTTATTCTATTTTATTCTATTTTATTCTATTTTATTCTATTTTATTTTATTTTATTTTTTTTTATTCTATTTTATTCTATTTTATTCTATTTTATTCTATTTTATTCTATTTCATTCTATTTTATTCTATTTTATTCTATTTTATTCTATTTTATTCTATTTTATTCTATTTTATTCTATTTTATTCTATTTTAGTCTATTTTATTCTATTTTATTCTATTTTATTCTATTTTATTCTATTTTATTCTATTTTATTCTATTTGAATCTATTTTATTCTATTTTATTCTATTTTTATTCTATTTTATTTTATTCTATTTCATTCTATTTTATTCCATTTTATTCTATTTTATTCTATTTTATTCTATTTTATTCTATTTTATTCTATTTTATTCTATTTTATTCTATTTTATTCTATTTTATTCTATTTTATTCTATTTTATTCTATTTTATTCTATTTTATTCTATTTTATTCTATTTTATTCTATTTTATTCTATTTTATTATATTTTATTCTATTTTATTTTATTTCATTCTTTTTTATACTATTTTATTCTATTTTTTTTTGAATATTTTATTCTCTTTTATTCTATTTTATTCTATTTTATTCTATTTTATTCTATTTTATTCTTTTTATTCTATTTTATTCTATTTTATTCTATTTTATTCTATTTTATTCTATTTTATTCTATTTTATTCTATTTTATTCTATTTTATTCTATTTTATTCTTTTTTATTCTATTTTATTCTATTTTATTCTATTTTATTCTATTTTATTCTATTTTATTCTATTTTATTTTATTTTATTCTATTTTATTCTATTTTATTCTATTTTATTCTATTTTATTCTATTTTATTCTATTTTATTCTATTTTATTCTATTTTATTCTATTTTATTCTATTTTATTCTATTTTATTCTATTTTATTCTATTTTATTCTATTTTATTCTATTTTATTCTATTTTATTCTATTTTATTCTATTTTATTCTATTTCATTCTATTTTATTCTATTTTATTCTATTTTATTCTATTTTATTCTATTTTATTCTATTTTATTCTATTTTATTCTATTTTATTCTATTTTATTCTATTTTATTCTATTTTATTCTATTTTATTCTATTTTATTCTATTTTATTCTATTTTATTCTATTTTATTCTATTTTATTCTATTTTATTCTATTTTATTCTATTTTATTTTATTTTATTCTTTTTTATTCTATTTTATTCTATTTTATTCTATTTTATTCTATTTTATTCAATTTCATTCTATTTTATTCTATTTTATTCTATTTTATTCTATTTTATTCTATTTTATTCTATTTTATTCTAATTTATTCTATTTTATTCTATTTTAGTCTATTTTATTCTATTTTATTCTATTTTATTCTATTTTATTCTATTTTATTCTATTTTATTTTATTTTATTTTATTTCATTCTTTTTTATACTATTTTATTCTATTCTATTTTGAATATTTTATTCTCTTTTATTCTATTTTATTCTATTTTATTCTATTTTATTCTATTTTATTCTTTTTATTCTATTTTATTCTGTTTTATTCTATTTTTTTCTATTTTATTCTATTTTATTCTATTTTATTCTTTTTTATTCTATTTTATTCTATTTTATTCTATTTTATTCTATTTTATTCTATTTTATTATATTTTATTCTATTTTATTTTATTTCATTCTTTTTTATACTATTTTATTCTATTTTTTTTTGAATATTTTATTCTCTTTTATTCTATTTTATTCTATTTTATTCTATTTTATTCTTTTTATTCTTTTTATTCTATTTTATTCTATTTTATTCTATTTTATTCTATTTTATTCTATTTTATTCTATTTTATTCTATTTTATTCTATTTTATTCTATTTTATTCTATTTTATTCTATTTTATTCTATTTTATTCTATTTTATTCTATTTTGTTCTATTTTATTCTATTTTATTCTATTTTATTCTATTTTATTCTATTTTATTCTATTTTATTCTATTTTATTCTATTTTATTCTATTTTATTCTATTTTATTCTATTTTATTCTATTTTATTCTATTTTATTCTATTTTATTCTATTTTATTCTATTTTATTCTATTTTATTCTATTTTATTCTATTTTATTCTATTTTATTCTATTTTATTCTATTTTATTCTATTTTATTCTATTTTATTCTATTTTATTCTATTTTATTCTATTTTATTCTATTTTATTCTATTTTATTCTATTTTATTCTATTTTATTCTATTTTAGTCTATTTTATTCTATTTTATTCTATTTTATTCTATTTTATTCTACTTTATTCTATTTTATTCTATTTTATTCTATTTCATTCTATTTTATTCTATTTTATTCTATTTTATTTTATTCTATTTTATTCTATTTTATTCTATTTTATTCTATTTTATTCTACTTTATTCTATTTTATTCTATTTTATTCTATTTTATTCTATTTTATTCTATTTTATTCTATTGTATTCTATTTTATTCTATTTTATTCTATTTTATTCTATTTTATTCTATTTTATTCTATTTTATTCTATTTTATTCTATTTTATTCTATTTTATTCTATTTTATTCTATTTTATTCTATTTTATTCTATTTTATTCTATTTTATTCTATTTTATTCTATTTTATTCTATTTTATTCTATTTTATTCTATTTTATTCTATTTTATTCTATTTTATTCTATTTTATTCTATTTTATTCTATTTTATTTTATTCTATTTCATTCTATTTTATTCTATTTTATTCTATTTTATTCTATTTTATTCTATTTTATTCTATTTTATTCTATTTTATTCTATTTTATTCTATTTTATTCTATTTTATTCTATTTTATTCTATTTTATTCTATTTTAGTCTATTTTATTCTATTTTATTCTATTTTATTCTATTTTATTCTATTTTATTCTATTTTATTCTATTTTATTCTATTTTATTTTATTTCATTCTTTTTTATACTATTTTATTCTATTCTATTTTGAATATTTTATTCTCTTTTATTCTATTTTATTCTATTTTATTCTATTTTATTCTATTTTATTCTATTTTATTCTATTTTATTCTATTTTATTCTATTTTATTCTATTTTAGTCTATTTTATTCTATTTTATTCTATTTTATTCTATTTTATTCTATTTTATTCTATTTTATTCTATTTTATTCTATTTTATTCTATTTTATTCTATTTTATTCTATTTTATTCTATTTTATTCTATTTTATTCTATTTTATTCTATTTTATTCTATTTTATTCTATTTTATTCTATTTTATTCTATTTTATTCTATTTTATTCTATTTTATTCTATTTTATTCTATTTTATTCTATTTTATTCTATTTTATTCTATTTTATTCTATTTTATTCTATTTTATTCTATTTTATTCTATTTTATTCTATTTTATTCTATTTTATTCTATTTTATTCTATTTTATTCTATTTTATTCTATTTTATTCTATTTTATTCTATTTTATTCTATTTTATTCTATTTTATTCTATTTTATTCTATTTTATTCTATTTTATTCTATTTTATTCTATTTTATTCTATTTTATTCTATTTTATTCTATTTTATTTAATCCTATTTTATTCTATTTTATTCTATTTTATTCTATTTTATTCTATATTATTCTATTTTATTCTATTTTATTCTATTTTATTCTATTTTATTCTATTTTATTCTATTTTATTCTATTTTATTTAATCCTATTTTATTCTATTTTATTCTATTTTATTCTATATTATTCTATTTTATTCTATTTTATTCTATTTTATTCTATTTTATTCTATTTTATTCTATTTTATTCTATTTTATTCTATTTTATTCTATTTTATTCTATTTTATTCTATTTTATTCTATTTTATTCTATTTTATTCCATTTTATTCTATTTTATTCTATTTTATTCTATTTTATTCTATTTTATTCTATTTTATTCTATTTTATTCTATTTTATTCTATCTTATTCTATTTTATTCTATTTTATTCTATTTTATTTTATTTTATTTTATTTTATTTTATTCTATTTTATTTTATACTATTTTATTCTATTTTATTCTTTTTTATTCTATTCTATTCTATTTTGTTCTATTTTATTCTATTTTATTCTATTTTATTCTATTTTATTCTATTTTATTCTATTTTATTCTATTTTATTCTATTTTATTCTATTTTATTCTATTTTATTCTATTTTATTCTATTTTATTCTATTTTATTCTATTTTATTCTATTTTATTTAATCCTATTTTATTCTATTTTATTCTATTTTATTCTATTTTATTCTATTTTATTCTATATTATTCTATTTTATTCTATTTTATTCTATTTTATTCTATTTTATTCTATTTTATTCTATTTTATTCTATTTTATTTAATCCTATTTTATTCTATTTTATTCTATTTTATTCTATTTTATTCTATATTATTCTATTTTATTCTATTTTATTCTATTTTATTCTATTTTATTCTATTTTATTCTATTTTATTCTATTTTATTCTATTTTATTCTATTTTATTCTATTTTATTCTATTTTATTCTATTTTATTCTATTTTATTCCATTTTATTCTATTTTATTCTATTTTATTCTATTTTATTCTATTTTATTCTATTTTATTCTATTTTATTCTATTTTATTCTATTTTATTCTATTTTATTCTATTTTATTCTATTTTATTTTATTTTATTTTATTCTATTTTATTTTATACTATTTTATTCTATTTTATTCTTTTTTATTCTATTCTATTCTATTTTGTTCTATTTTATTCTATTTTATTCTATTTTATTCTATTTTATTCTATTTTATTCTATTTTATTCTATTTTATTCCATTTTATTCTATTTTATTCTATTTTATTCCATTTTATTCTATTTTATTCTATTTTATTCTATTTTATTCTACTTTATTCTATTTTATTCTATTTTATTCTAATTTATTCTATTTAATTCTATTTTAATTTATTTTATTCTATTTTATTTTATTTTATTCTATTTTATTCTATTTTATTCCATTTTATTCTGTTTTATTCTGTTTTATTCTATTCTATTTTATTCCATTTTATTCTAAGAAAATTTAGTTCAGGAATTATTATCTGATCGCGCTTGCTGATTTCAAATATGTTCAGGTTTCCACATCATATCCTAATTCTTCACATATATTTTAAATTTATATTTTTTTTTCATAAGTGTCCGATTAGGATTCACTAAATATGTTAACGATAGGAATTCTTTCAAAACGATAGATGAACCTTCCTTACGGGATTTGAAATTTGTATTACCCTGGTCGACCCTTATCAGGATCATTTCAGTTGGCCTATGGTAGATGCGAAACAAGGCTAATCTTAACCAATATCCTTCCGGGTACTTTTTACTTATCGATTTTTTTTGATTCGTCAATATTTTTTATATAATATTTATGTCTTCGATATTTTCAGTTTCTGAATTTTAAATTTCGACTTACTTACTTCTGATGACGTATATTTATGACAAAAATCAGGAATGTTTACGTAGTCGAGAAATAAATAAATTTATTATGATTTTTGAAACACTTCCCGAGACAAAATGTCTGGCATTTTTCAGGATTATTTCAAGCATATTTCCGGAAAACGCACAGCTAAATAGAATATCTTGCGAAGTGTGTAGTAGGTTGTAAAATTTGATGACATTTTATTGGCAGATTCACGCCATATTTTGGGAATGGGCAGAAAATAGACAGATTTTGATACAAACTCCGCCTTTGTCTGTTTGAAATATGTCGAGAAAATATTTCTGAACTGCAACAAACATTTTGTCTAGGGTTGTAAAATGTGTATTTAAAAATATTCTTTTTTCAATATTTTTATATTTTTTAATATATTAATTTTTTAATTTAATTAGAAATTATAATTTTTTATTTTTTTCTTTTATTTTTATTACTAAAAACAAAAACTCATTTCAAAAGTATCTTTTAAAGGTATCATTTAAATCACTCGCAATACTTTAAATGAAATTTTAATTATCTCCAAAAATGTCCGACCCTTCAATGTTTGCAGCAACCAAAAGTTACAGCAAACAAATCACCATCATTATTTAGGCTGCCATGCTAATCAAGGAAATACAGAGAGCAGCAGCAGCAGCCGCAGAGAAAAGGGCAAATAAATGAAAGCGGATCAAAAGGCTAATGAGAGCGCGGTGCAAAAAGGCGGTTCAAAAAAGGGAAACAAACAAAAAGACGCAATGTTGACTGTGCACAAAATTCAAATTAACTCAATTGTTTTGCTGCTTAGTTCACTGTACAAGTGGAACAAACGTGTAGTAGATACAAGAATAAGTAGTTGAATGAGTGGAGAACAAATAAGTAGGAGAACAAGTTGTGCACAACTGGAAAATAAATTGAAAATTTTAAATATTTATATAGGTTGAACATGTAGAAATATGTAGTAACATAATAAGTGGAAGAAATATGTAAGAAATAAGTATAAATAAATTGCTAGAGGATTAATAGTAGAAAATAAATAGTAAAAATTAGTAGTAGAAACTAGTAGTAGAAAATAAGTAGTAGAAAATAAGTAGTAGAAAATAAGTAGTAGAAAATAAGTAGTAGAAAATAAGTTGTAGAATATAAGTAGTAGAAAATAAGTTGTAGAAAATAAGTAGTTGATAATAAGTTATAAAAAATGTGTATATTAAAAAAAGAAGAGTAAACAAAAATAGTTTAGAATATTAGTAAATTAATAATTAAATATGTAGTGAAAAAGAATTGATATTATAACCAGAGGTCAGATATAATAATAAACCCTTTCAGAGGTTCTTGAATAACTATCATTTATTAACATTTATTGAACAAATCAGTGAAAAACCAAAAAAAAAGGCCTTACACAGAAAAAACTAATCGACGTAAATAGAGCAACCGATATTAATTGGATTCATTAATCAATCCAGCAATTAAATTCACTAATTTAATGAAAACATTTGCTGCTCATCGTTATAACCTTTATATCTCTCGCTGTTCAACCACAACAGAAAATTTTCGAAAATAAAGGTTTCTCCACACAGAAAAAAACTATTAGACGTAAATATAACAACCGATATTAATTGCACTCTTTAATCAGTCCAGCAATGAAATTCACTAGTTTAATGAAAAAATTCTTCGATAAATTAATCAATTAGTCATTTTTGTGAAGCTGAGAAGCGTTGATGCAGAATTCCCTTTTCAGTTGACTCCCAATATTTATGAACAGCATATTGATTGTAATTTTTGATTAAAAATTTATCAATCCAAATAATTTATAAAATTGGATTCCTAAAAGCAAAATTAGACATTTTTTTTTTTTTGGTAAAAAAATAATTGTTTAAAAATGTTTGATCTACAAAAACAGCAATATTCAAAAAAAAATGTTCAACAAGAAATGTATTCGACAAAAACAACAATGTTCGAAAATTAGAAAAAAATGGTAACAAAAATGATTGACGACAAAAAAACGCAATGTTCGAAAACAATAAATTCCATTAAAAATTTAATTCGAAAAAAACAAAAATTTATTGAATTTTCTGTCCACTACTCTGTCTACATTTTAAAATAAAAAGTATCTCTCATCCAAAGACCTTTCTTTATATTTATTGAAAAATAATATCTCTCAGTGAAATATCAAATGGAAATACAGGTTATCAGTTATTTCTGATCTATGATAATAACTCATTATTACAATATCGGTACAAGACCTATACGAGATGAGAAAGAAATCACACGAAACGGACACTTTTTCACAGCAATATTTAGCGTCAAATTGGACCTACACTAAGATACCATAAAATTAATAGTTTTTAGTTAATTGGATAAAATATTTATTCAATCGGTAAATCCCATTAAATACTACAAAATACTCATCAAGCATTATTTTTGAGTTTGGGTGATAAAATGTATTTTTTGTACCTATACTATTAAATCAATAACTGTCCTATTGACAAATTTAAAGGGGTTTTTATGAGATTTTTTTTCTCAATGTACATGGTAGGTAGGTATGACATCGAAGAAATCAATCAAAGTTCGAGATTACTACGAAAAATACCGCGATATCGATGAGATAAAAGTTTATATACTGTCAAAGAAATTGAATGTACGAGAAATTTTAAAAATTAGTATCGCAGCATCGAAGGTCTCCGAAACCTGGCAGGCTGCGTGAAGATAGAAAAACAATTTTTGATTTGTAGCAAATAATATCAAAAATCTTATCAGGTTAATAAGTCGAAATTGACAAGTTCCGAAATCGTAAGAATCCCGTTTTAAATATTATCCAAATGATATTAAAACGGTTTCCCTAGTAGAAATTTTGGTAGGGCCATGGTCATGAAGTGATCATGTCATTATTTGAGATGATCGGGATATGACGAGGCCCATAATGTCCTTGTTACGCAGTGTCCTGATCATGTCTTGACCTCCGGCCATGATCATGTACTGATCGGGCAATTCCGCATTTTAATATTTACCCGACAATTGCCTTGTCTGAGCACGAGCATAATAGGGTTTCTCTCATTAATCTCGATCATTGCCTGATGCTAATTTCGTTATGAGGAACAAATAATGTAGCTATGATCGGGAACATTGACTGTTTAGATAATGTAAACCCTACTATGGTAAGCATGATAAGGGCATGCAAAGGCAATGATCATATTTTCTCTAATAGGACTTACCCAACGAAAACCCGATCATTTCCCGATGGCGCATCGGGTAAATTTCTACTAGGGTTGTTTATGGACCCAAACAATCTAAAATATTACGAAAATGAGAGAATTCAGTTTAAGTCAAAAAATGATAATAATATTGATGTAAAGTTTGTTAAAAAGAAAACAAAAAAATAACCCAAAGAATTCGTAAAACTAAATCAAAGAGTTCGGGAAAAGTTCAAGTTATGCAATTACTGCGGTAATGAGCGCAGATATCTAATTAAGATGTTCTTTCGCCGTGTTTGCAGCAATCATGACAAGAAATGATTGCATTAATTAACGTTTTGTTGATTGTTTATTTATTTTTCGTTGCTGTTACAATTTTGGTTGTTATTATTATTGTTGTTCTTATTTTTAGTTCTTGTTTTTGTGGCTGTCTGGCGTTGTTATGACAATAATTTACGTAGAACTGCTGAATGAAATGCAATAAATTCTGATGTGTTCGGCATTTATTACGTTTTTTATGACAAAAATAACAAAATTCACATTTGACGTGTTTTATTTGTTGTTTTAATTGATTTTGTTGCTGTTATTTTGACTGAATTTTATTGCGAAAAGAACGACAAAACCCAGTAAAGGTGACTAAATAAAAAAAGGAGTGTAAAGTTGTGTTGTTTGATATGATAATGTTATTGATTTACGAATTTGTAAATGCGTGTTTTGTTTTGACCTTGAAATATGCATTTTTATAGTTTTGTAAATGCCACAAAATATGCAGTGAATTCTTTAGCAGCAGTATATACTGCAAAATATGCATTGAAATTTTATTTTTACTTTTTAATGTTGTTAAAGAGGTAAAGAAAATCTAACTAATAAAATTAACTAATAAAATAAAAATATATAAAATTAAAATATTATTAGTAATGTGAGCAATAAGCGTGATTAAGAAATTATAAAATAAATTTAAAATATTTTTTTTTATAAATTTATTTTTTTATATTATTTATTTGTATAGTTATTTTATTTTTAAGTTTTATTTTCTTTAATTCTTTATTTCTTTATTTCTTTATTTCTTTATTTCTTTATTTCTTTATTTCTTTATTTCTTTATTTCTTTATTTCTTTATTTCTTTATTTCTTTATTTCTTTATTTCTTTATTTCTTTATTTCTTTATTTCTTTATTTCTTTATTTCTTTATTTCTTTATTTCTTTATTTCTTTATTTCTTTATTTCTTTATTTCTTTATTTCTTTATTTCTTTATTTCTTTATTTCTTTATTTCTTTATTTCTTTATTTCTTTATTTCTTTATTTCTTTATTTCTTTATTTCTTTATTTCTTTATTTCTTTATTTCTTTATTTCTTTATTTCTTTATTTCTTTATTTCTTTATTTCTTTATTTCTTTATTTCTTTATTTCTTTATTTCTTTAATCCTTTATTTCTTTATTTCTTCATTTCTTTATTTCTTTATTTCTTTATTTCTTTATTTCTTTATTTCTTTATTTCTTTATTTCTTAATATCTTTATTTCTTTAATCCTTTATTTCTTTATTTCTTTATTTCTTCATTTCTTTATTTCTATATTTCTTTATTTCTTTATTTCTTTATTTCTTTATTTCTTTATTTCTTTATTTCTTCATTTCTTTATTTCTATATTTCTTTATTTCTTTATTTCTTTATTTCTTTATTTCTTTATTTCTTTATTTCTTTATTTCTTTATTTCTTTATTTCTTTATTTCTTTATTTCTTTATTTCTTTATTTCTTTATTTCTTTATTTCTTTATTTCTTTATTTCTTTATTTCTTTATTTCTTAATATCTTTATTTCTTTATTTCTTTATTTCTTTATTTCTTTATTTTTTTATTTCTTTATTTCTTTATTTCTTTATTTCTTTATTTATTTATTTCTTTATTTCTTTATTTCTTTATTTCTTTATTTCTTTATTTCTTTATTTCTTTATTTCTTTATTTCTTTATTTCTTTATTTCTTTATTTCTTTATTTCTTCATTTCTTTATTTCTTTATTTCTTTATTTCTTTATTTCTTTATTTCTTTATTTCTTTATTTCTTTATTTCTTTATTTCTTTATTTCTTTATTTCTTTATTTCTTTATTTCTTTATTTCTTTATTTCTTTATTTCTTTATTTCTTTATTTCTTTATTTCTTTATTTCTTTATTTCTTTATTTCTTTATTTCTTTATTTCTTTATTTCTTTATTTCTTTATTTCTTTATTTTTTTATTTCTTTATTTCTTTATTTCTTTATTTCTTTATTTATTTATTTCTTTATTTCTTTATTTCTTTATTTCTTTATTTCTTTATTTCTTTATTTCTTTATTTCTTTATTTCTTTATTTCTTTATTTCTTTATTTCTTTATTTCTTTATTTCTTTATTTCTTTATTTCTTTATTTCTTTATTTCTTTATTTCTTTATTTCTTTATTTCTTTATTTCTTTATTTCTTTATTTCTTTATTTCTTTATTTCTTTATTTCTTTATTTCTTTATTTCTTTATTTCTTTATTTCTTTATTTCTTTATTTCTTTATTTCTTTATTTCTTTATTTCTTTATTTCTTTATTTCTTTATTTCTTTATTTCTTTATTTCTTTATTTCTTTATTTCTTTATTTCTTTATTTCTTTATTTCTTTATTTCTTTATTTCTTTATTTTTTTATTTCTTTATTTCTTTATTTCTTTATTTCTTTATTTTTTTATTTCTTTATTTCTTTATTTCTTTATTTCTTTATTTTTTTATTTCTTTATTTCTTTATTTCTTTATTTCTTTATTTCTTTATTTTTTTTATTTCTTTATTTCTTTATTTCTTTATTTCTTTATTTTTTTATTTCTTTATTTCTTTATTTCTTTATTTCTCTATTTCTTTATTTCTTTATTTCTTTATTTCTTTATTTCTTTATTTCTTTATTTCTTTATTTCTTTATTTCTTTATTTCTTTATTTCTTTATTTCTTTATTTCTTTATTTCTTTATTTCTTTATTTCTTTATTTCTTTATTTCTTTATTTCTTTATTTCTTTATTTCTTTATTTCTTTATTTCTTTATTTCTTTATTTCTTTATTTCTTTATTTCTTAATATCTTTATTTCTTTAATCCTTTATTTCTTTATTTCTTTATTTCTTTATTTCTTCATTTCTTTATTTCTATATTTCTATATTTCTTTATTTCTTTATTTCTTTATTTCTTTATTTCTTTATTTCTTTATTTCTTTATTTCTTTATTTCTTTATTTCTTTATTTCTTTATTTCTTTATTTCTTTATTTCTTTATTTCTTTATTTCTTTATTTCTTTATTTCTTTATTTCTTCATTTCTTTATTTCTTTATTTCTTCATTTCTTTATTTCTTTATTTCTTTATTTCTTTATTTCTTTATTTCTTTATTTCTTTATTTCTTTATTTCTTTATTTCTTTATTTCTTTATTTCTTTATTTCTTCATTTCTTTATTTCTTTATTTCTTTATTTCTTTATTTCTTTATTTCTTTATTTAATAAAGAAATAAAGAAATAAAGAAATAAAGAAATAAAGAAATAAAGAAATGAAGAAATAAAGAAATAAAGAAATAAAGAAATAAAAGAAATAAAGAAATAAAGTAATAAAGAAATAAAGAAATAAAGATATGAAGAAATAAAGAAATAAAGAAATAAAAAAATATAATTTTTTTTTTCTTTATTTCTTTATTTCTTCATTTCTTTATTTCTATATTTCTTTATTTCTTTATTTCTTTATTTCTTTATTTCTTTATTTCTTCATTTCTTTATTTCTATATTTCTTTATTTCTTTATTTCTTTATTTCTTTATTTTTTTATTTCTTTATTTCTTTATTTCTTTATTTCTTTATTTCTTTATTTCTTTATTTATTTATTTCTTTATTTCTTTATTTCTTTATTTCTTTATTTCTTTATTTCTTTATTTCTTTATTTCTTTATTTCTTTATTTCTTTATTTCTTTATTTCTTTATTTCTTTATTTCTTTATTTCTTTATTTCTTTATTTCTTTATTTCTTTATTTCTTTATTTCTTTATTTCTTTATTTCTTTATTTCTTTATTTCTTTATTTCTTTATTTCTTTATTTCTTTATTTCTTTATTTCTTTATTTCTTTATTTCTTTATTTCTTTATTTCTTTATTTCTTTATTTCTTTATTTCTTTATTTCTTTATTTCTTTATTTCTTTATTTCTTTATTTCTTTATTTATTTATTTCTTTATTTCTTTATTTCTTTATTTCTTTATTTCTTTATTTCTTTATTTCTTTATTTCTTTATTTCTTTATTTCTTTATTTCTTTATTTCTTTATTTCTTTATTTCTTTATTTCTTTATTTCTTTATTTCTTTATTTCTTTATTTCTTTATTTCTTTATTTCTTTATTTCTTTATTTCTTTATTTCTTTATTTCTTTATTTCTTTATTTCTTTATTTCTTTATTTCTTTATTTCTTTATTTCTTTATTTCTTTATTTCTTTATTTCTTTATTTTTTTATTTTTTTATTTCTTTATTTCTTTATTTCTTTATTTCTTTATTTCTTTATTTCTTTATTTTTTTATTTCTTTATTTCTTTATTTCTTTATTTTTTTATTTTTTTATTTTTTTATTTCTTTATTTCTTTATTTCTTTATTTTTTTTATTTCTTTATTTCTTTATTTCTTTATTTCTTTATTTCTTTATTTTTTTATTTCTTTATTTCTTTATTTCTTTATTTCTTTATTTCTTTATTTCTTTATTTCTTTATTTCTTTATTTCTTTATTTCTTTATTTCTTTATTTCTTTATTTCTTTATTTCTTTATTTCTTTATTTCTTTATTTCTTTATTTCTTTATTTCTTTATTTCTTTATTTCTTTATTTCTTTATTTCTTTATTTCTTTATTTCTTTATTTCTTTATTTCTTTATTTCTTTATTTCTTTATTTCTTTATTTCTTTATTTCTTTATTTCTTTATTTCTTTATTTCTTTATTTCTTTATTTCTTTATTTCTTTATTTCTTTATTTTCTTTATTTCTTTATTTCTTTATTTCTTTATTTCTTTATTTCTTTATTTCTTTATTTCTTTATTTTTTTATTTTTTTATTTCTTTATTTCTTTATTTCTTTATTTCTTTATTTCTTTATTTCTTTATTTCTTTATTTCTTTATTTCTTTATTTCTTTATTTCTTTATTTCTTTATTTCTTTATTTCTTTATTTCTTTATTTCTTTATTTCTTTATTTCTTTATTTCTTTATTTCTTTATTTCTTTATTTCTTTATTTCTTTATTTCTTTATTTCTTTATTTCTTTATTTCTTTATTTCTTTATTTCTTTATTTCTTTATTTCTTTATTTCTTTATTTCTTTATTTCTTTATTTCTTTATTTCTTTATTTCTTTATTTCTTTATTTCTTTATTTCTTTATTTCATTATTTCTTTATTTCTATATTTCTTTATTTATTTCTTAATTCGTTATAAGTCCTATAATACTTTTAAATAAACCTAAATTATTTTAATATTTTACACATTTTCGGCAACTAAAATTAGTCCACATTTCCGACAAATTTAAAACAATTTTAAACTTTTACAAATTATCTAACAACCAAAGTTTGTACTCACAGGGAATCGGTAGTAAAAAATATTACTTCCTACAAAGGTTACTAATAACAACAAATATAGCAATAACTAAAAAAATATAAGGCTGCTACATCAACAACATTAATTAAAATGGAAGTCGCATCAACGTTAAAATTCGTTGTCATCTAGAGCATCATCAGCATCACTTACTTTCTAAGTAATTATACAAGAGCCGAGTTCTGCCAACGTAACGTCACCCCTGGCAGATTTTAAAGCACCATTGCAAGTGACACCGTGGTACATGCAGAGAAAACTTTATGTGTTTGCATCAAACAAAAACTGATTGCTATGATCATTTACAAACAAAAATTGTCATAACAATCAATTGATCAAGCACGAAATGATTATGTTAAATATAGTGTTTATTAAACATTCCCACATTAAAGGTTTTCTTATATATGTTGGTGTCAAATAAGTTATTTTGAAACTTGATTATAATAACCATAATTTTATTATTGATTTTTACAAGCTTGATAACACTAATTGTCGATGTATAATATTGTTTTGAATATATATATAATTGTTCCTATTATTATAATATTAATTATTTGGTTGATTGAATTAATATTTACTATAACAATTACTATTATAACTTTGGTTTGTCACAAAAATGAAATATGTATTAATATTATTGTGTTAAATATAATATTCGTTATTCATATTATATTCCATAAGATTTTAAGTTTTTGTTCTTTACATTTATGTCAAATAAGTTATTTTAGTATTTTTTTATTGATTTTATTGATTGTGGCAATGATGTGTAGTATTGATAGTCTTAAACAATGTAAATGTTTAATCAACTAAATAAATTTTTTATAACAAACTATTTTTTTCCTTCCTCAACTATCAACCAGGATAATACGGACTAATGTTGTGTAGTATTATTTTCAACTATGATTGTCCCAAACAATCTAAATGATTATCTAACTAAATAAATGTTTTAGAACAATCTATGTTTTTATTCTAAGTGATATTACCATGTCATGTAATAAACTTACAAACAAGAAAACAACTTTTTGCACAAACATTGGCTATAAACAATTTTTAATTAATCAAAAAATGAGCTATATATTGAAATCATTGTGCTAAATATATAATTTGGTATTCTTAAACTTATTAAGTATTCCAAACATTATTTTTTTTTAATTGATTTAAATATTCATCAATTATGTTATTGATTGTTCCAGTCAAGATCTTCAAATCAAAATTATGATGTTTTGTATTATTGTACAACTATGTTAATGTTTGTTCCAAACAATATAAATGAAATTCCATGAAATTATTTTATATTTAAAAAACCTATTAAAGGTTTGACTTTATTTACTTTTATACCCTATACTAAGAGTGAAAGGGTATATTCAGTTTGGTACGCCGTTTGTAACACCCAGAAGGAAGCATCTCCTGTATGGAAAAGTATATATATTTTTGATCAGCATATATATATATGCTGGCTTTGACCGACTATAATTTAGATAATCCAAACTATCATAATAACACCTACTTTAAAATTTCCCATGTAATCTAACCTTCCCAACTGGTTTATATTTGTACTTTTCATATATTTTGAACATAACTAATTGGTTATAACATAAATTATTTAATTTAAATTTATATTTTATTAACTATAATCAGTATCACTCAGTATTCTTGAAACTATTATTCGTATTATAATTATAATTTGATTATATATTTGTCACAACCAAGTAATTACCACTAAACAACAAAAAATAATCATTACACCAAAACATATAATAAACAAAACATAATAATTTATCATTTTATTAATTATCAACATGAGCTGCAAATAAATGTAAAAATATTAAACATATTGAAACATAAATATATTTATCATAAAACGTAATTGTTGCAATCAAATATTTTACGCTGCGTGTAGCGCACATCCTGACAGGATATTTTTGTTGTAATTATTTGCTGGTTTAAAGTTAAACTTTGAATTTCTCTGGCTACACTTCATGAGACTTGCCAAAGGAAGTCGTTTAGCAGCTGCTACAGGAAACACTTTAATAAATAGTAAATTTTCAGTTAAGAATTTGTATTTTGTAAACAAAAATTTCAATGAAGCTGTTTAAAATTTGTGTGCCAAATTTGTGGTGTTCTGCTCAATGAATGGCACATAAAAGCACATAAATTTGTTGCCAAAAATATAAATATTTTTTATATATAAAAAAAGATTAGAGACAGATTTTATTTGGCCATTCAATTTGGTGAAACATTTTTCAGTTGCATAGCATTGCAAGGACATTCGAGAACTTAGTCATTTAAAGATGCTTTAATGTCTGCTTACAAGAAAATTGGCAGTCACAGTACTAGTAGCATTTAGTTGGTTACAAAAAAAACATTGTGCCTAGTTGTGGCTTATGTTGCGCTAATGATGTCCTTGAGATGTCCTTGAGATACAAAATTTAGTTACGCAATATGTTGTGACAAATAGTAATACATTCCCAAGCAACAATTCCTACCAGTTTCCTACCAGTATCTAGCCAGTATAACTATTCACTTGTCTACTTTCTGGCAAGTAAACTTACTAGTTACTCGCAAGCGATGTCACGCACTTTCGTACCAGAAACTAGCCAGTAAAACTCTTCGGTTTCTGGGCGGTAAACTAGGCAGTAACTGGTCAAATACTGGTCAAAACCTGGCCAGAAACTATCCAAAAACTGGTTAGAAACCTACCAGTTACTCGCAAGCGATGTCACGCACTTTCCTACCAGAAACTAGTCAGTAAAACTCTTCGGTTACTGGGCAGTAAGCTTGCCAAAAACTGGCCACAAACTGACCATAAACTGGTCAAAAACTTGCCAGAAACTTGCCAGAAACTAGCCAAAAACTTTCCAAAAACTTGCCAAAACTTGCCAGAAACTGGTTAAAAACTTGCCAGAAACTGGTCAAAAACTGGCCAAAAACTTGCCAGAAACTCGACATGTAAAAAGTAAATAAAATAATGTAAAAATTAATTTTTATTTTCCCTACCAGTAACCGACCAGTTTTTGACTAGTTTCACTGGTAGGAAACCAGTTTTTGGCCAGTTTTTGACAAGTTTTACTGGTAGGGATCTACTCTTCAAATCCCTACCAGTAACCGACCAATTTTTGACTAGTTTTACTAGAAGGGATATACTCTTCAAATCCCTACAAGTACCCAAGAAACATTTTAACGTAGTTCCGTAAACATACGGAATCACAATTCCGTTTGTAACGGTACGTTTACGGTATGTACAAGACGGTTCCGTTGATACTTGAATGAAAACGGAAAATTTACGGCATGTAGAAATATTTCACTCCGTTCATATGCCGTTTGTTGTCCGTATTTCGAATATTCCGTTTGCATTCCGTTTTTACTCCGTAGTGACGTATACGTTTATAATCCGTTTGCGACGGAGTACACCGTTTTTGTATCGTTTGCACTCCGTTTAATACGGACAGCACATGCCGTTTTTAAGCCGTTTTATTTCCGGTTTTTATTCGTTTAGAATTTTTAGTTCAGTTCGTGTCATTACAAAGATGTGCAACTAAATTGTAAGTATACAATGGCTATATCCATCAACATATATATGAATGATGAGCATTTTAACATTAATTAAATTTATATAACTTTTAAGGCTTGCATTTGAAATGGTGATGCTTTCGGATCGCGGAGGAAATGCTCAACACGATGTGACTTCTGTCTACTTTGCCAACGAAGATTTTAGGTGCCATCGCCAAAACAAATACCGCCTACATGAATCTGGGAAGCGGCATGAGCAATCTCCTCGAGTCTGGTCATAGGTGGAACATATGAGCGACGAGCTGCTGCTCGCAATATACTCGATCGAATTTTTAAAATTCTGATTCTTCGGAATGATGTGGCGGCGACTTGCAGCGGCTCAAATGTGTTGTATCGCTTCGCGAAATATGCAGCGCATTTGAAACAGAAATTAAATATCAACAAACGTAAGTCAAATTGACATTTATAATCATAGTGGCCAAACTGTTGTACATTTTACATATGTTCCATGGTTGCCATTATATGCTATATTTCCCACAAGTGGAATTTCTGGGAAAGGGTTAATTTTGTAACACAATATTAATTGGGGGATTTTTATTTTTTAATTGAATTGATTTTTGGTTAATAACTATTTTTTAGAATGTTTAAATGTTATTTTTGTTATATTATTTACCCAATTCTTAACCCAGTTATTTTATTATTTTATTTATTAAAAATTTTCAAAATATTGATTTTTTTTATTTATTTACAGATATTTATATCAAGAAATTCTAAAAAGGGACAGAAAATCAGCGGGAACATTTCAAATCTGAAGAAGCTATTGTTATATTTGTACTTAAATTTTAATTATATTATATTATTTTTTGTTAATAATTTATTGTTCATACGCTTTTGTAATTATTTTTAATTTCTTTTAAAATACTGTTTTAATTAGAAATAAATGTCTTATAAAATTAAAACTTATGTTATGTTATTTATTCTAATTCAGTTAAAATTAGCAGTAAATTAATATATATGACAATCCGTAATTTTCAAAAATAACGGCATAAAAACGTACTGTATACGGTACGTTTTTCAATTTACTCAACGGAGTCCACTCCGTTTAATAACAAAAATACGGACCGTATACAGTGCAGAAACGTAACGTCGACTACGGAGCACACTCCGTTTTATTTTGAAAATACGGTGCGTTAACGGTCCGTCGACACTGTATGAAAAACGGTGTCGAACATCGTTTTCGATGTCACGTTTTATCCGTTTACTGCACCGTTTACGGCTCCATAATACGGTACGTTTACGGAATATGATTCCGTATTACTATGCCGTTAACGGTACGTATACGGTACGTTTTGTTTCTTGGGTAACCTACCAGTTTTTGACTAGTTTTTACTGGCGAGTAAATACTGTTCAAAATCCTACCAGAATCTTAGCAGTACTTGAGCTGCCTAGTAAATTGTTGCTTGGGTTGATCGATAAATGTCCCATACAAAAATAACCCAAGAAACATTTTAACGTAGCTCCGTAAACAAACGGAATCACAATTCCGTTTGTAACGGTACGTTTACGGTATGTACAAGACGGATCCGTCGACACTTGAATGAAAGCGGAAAATTTACGGCATGCTTAAATATTCCACTCCGTTTAAATGCCGTATGTAGTCCGTAATTCGAACATACCGTTTTTCTACCGTTTTTTCTCCGTAGTGACATATACGTTTGTACTCCGTTTGATACGGACTACACCGTTTTTGTGTCGTTTGTACTCCGTTAAGTACGGACATCAGACACCGTTTTCATTCCGGTTTGCAGTTGTAAAATTTTCAGTTAGATTTTTCATTTTCTGTGTAGCAGATGGTACAAACCAAAACAAATTGTGTAAGTGTAAATAAGCATACAATTTAAGTAATAATTTAAGTAATGTGCACAAAACTAATTTAGGTATTTCTAGAAGCAACATAAAAAAAGACATTGCCATCGACACCTAATTGGATATTTTTGATGGTCATATGGATCGCGACAATGACCTTAGAAAATGCTCAGCATGAGCATCCTGAAACAAGCGGCGACGACTGCCTCTCGATGAAGTTCTACATATTTTTTGTCGCTTTGCGGTTCGGAGTGGCTTGATGCGGTTCAATCATTGGAGTAGTTGGTTTGTTTGTTCGCTTCGACGGCTTGTGATGCAGCAATTTGAAAAACTATTTCAAAAAAAAACAGCAAATGTAAGTCTATTTAATGTTTGACAATACTCATAGTTGCCATACTGTAGGATATTTTCTATTTGTGGTATAGTTGCCATTTATTTGCACAATTACCCATATGTGGTATTTTTTATTACTATGGAAAAGGGGCAATTTTATAATGTAATTTGGGGTATAAAATAAATAGGTGGGGTGGATCATTTTAACCACAAAACGTGACCTGTTTAATTAAAATGAGAATTTGCGTAGTCATTTTAACATGGTGTTAAATCTTATTATTCTATAAAAATGTAATATTTTGGCGTAAAATATTAAATCTCAAATACACTTTATATTTATTTTCAGAGTTTTGTGTCAAGAAATTCAAAGATGTAGACGCTAACTAAATTCATTTAATGGACAAATTATGAATAACATATATTAATTTAAAATTTATAAATATTTTATTGTTAAACTTAATTTTTTAATGTTGTTGTTTTAATTGATTTTGTATATATATTAAGTTTGTAAAACAAATGTGTTTTAAATAAAAATATATGTATAACTATATAACTTAGTTGCCTGTATTTATTTTAAGATAAATAGACATAGAAAAATATGCCATTCCGTATTTTTTAAAAAATACGGTATTAAAACGTACCGTATACGGTACTTTTTTCAATGCACTCAACGGAGTCCACTCCGCTATAAAACAAAAATACGGACCGTATACGGTACAGAAACGCAACGTCGACTACGGAGCTCCTCCGTTTTAATTTGAAAATACGGTACGTTAACGGTGCGTCGACACTGTATGAAAAACGGTGTCGAACATCGTTTTCGATGTCACGTTTTATCCGTTCACTGTACCGTTTACGGCTCCATAATACGGTACGTTTACGGAATATGATTCCGTATTACTATGCCGTTAACGGTACGTATACGGTACGTTTTGTTTCTTGGGAAGTTCTATCATTCTTTGTGACACACATGTGTTATTTGTAGCAAGCATATTTTGTTTGTAACTAACATATTTTGTTTGTAATAAATATATTTTGTAAGTAACTAACATATTTTGTTTGTAACAAAGACATTTTGTTTGTAATATACATATTTTGTTTGTAACAAATATATTTTGTTTGTAATAAACATATTTGGTTTGTACAAACATATTTTGTTTGTGTCAAATATATTTTGTTTGTGTCAAATATATTTTGTTTGTGTCAAAAACTGTATTTTTTTATTTTACAAAAAGGCAGAAAAGGGCATAAAATTTCTGAAATTAATCTAAAACCAGTTGGGAAGGTTAGATCACATGGGAAATTTTAAAGTAGGTGTAATTATGACAGTTTGGATTATCAAAATTATATTCGGTCTAAGCCGACTATAAATACCCTACAAATATGTGTGGTTACCATTCAAAGTGGTATATAGGTTACCAGGGTATACGAATCCTGAAAATAACTACAAACTTTCCATCCCTGAAGAATTTTCATTCATTTGATACCCATATTTACAAATGGGTAGATATACCGAATTTCGATTTTTTTTTTTTTTTTTAGGAACCACAATTCGTGGGAAAACATTATTTTCATGTATTTGAGCATAATGTCAATATATATTTGACCAAAAAAAGTTTACCTAAGCACGTATACAGTAAAATTGATTTGTAGATGTAAATTTTATATGAGGTATTTGAACATGTAGCCGCGGTAGCTCAGTGGTTAGTGCGTTGGACTGCCAGTCGAAAGGTCCCCGGTTCAAGCCTGGACTGGGGCTAACAACATCTTTTCATAGAAACATTTTTCTATACCGCGCTACCTCTCGTCAGTAAATGGCAAACCTACGAGAGTAAAACCATTGCCTATGAAAAGCTCTCACCCGCCGTTCGGATTCGGCAATAAACTGTAGGTCCCACCACTTTGAGTACAAATATAACACGCACAGCTCATAATGGTGAGAGAGCTCGGCCGAAGTTCTGTACAGGACTGTAGCGCCAAACTATTATTATTATTATTTGAACATAAGTGGTCGGTTCTCAGGTCACAATAGACCGATCATACCAATTTTCTTGTTCAGACTGCTTAGATATATCAGTAATCTACTTCTAAAGTTTAATTGCTCTAGCTCTTCAACTTTTTCTGTAATCGTGATTTCAACATACAGACAGAAGGACAGACGGACAGACAGACAAACGGACATCGCTCAGGAGGTCATGCTGATCAAGAATATATATACTTTTCCATACCGGAGATGCTTTTTTCAGGCTGTTACAAACGGCGTACCAAACTATATACTCTTTCACTCTTAGTGTAGGGTATAAAAAGTTACTTAGTAGCAAAAACACTGTGTTTGCAGTAAACATATTCTTTTGCGGCACACATATATTTTTTGTATCAAACATTTTTTTTTCAGGAAATTTATTGTGTTTGTATCAAATATATTTGTTTGCAGCAATATTATTTTGTTTGCCGAAAATATATGTTGGTTGCAGCAGATGTATTTTTTTGCAGCAAATATTTTCTTGCAGCAAATTTATTTTGTTTATAGCAAATATATTTTATTTGCAGCAAACATATAGTGTTAGCGGAAAATTCTATTTTGTTTTATACTAAACAAATATATTAGTTAATGACAAACATATTAAGACTGACGAAAATTGTTAAAAGTGCCATATTTAAAAATACAGAAAACTTTTTTCATACAATAAATGATTTTTTAACAATAAATATATTTTGTTTGCTAAAAACATATTTGTTTTCGAACAAATATTGTTTTTTAAAATACATTTTATACTCCACACATTATACTATAAATTGTTTGATTTAAATCTCAATAAATCGGTTAATTCTGAGATTATTATTTTTAAATCTATGTAAATGTAAAAATTATAAATATAGTAACATAATCCTCCGGAATCATCGAGCTATTCACAATATTCGCTAAATGGGTTTTGGCAAATATAACGCATTAATAGCAAATGTAGCAAACATATTGTGTTTATGGAAAACATATTTTTTGCATGAAATATATTTTATTTGCATCAAATATATTTTATTTGCAGCAAATATATTTTGTTTACAGTAAATATATTTTGTTTACAGCAAATATATTTTGTTTGTAGCAAATATATTTTAAATAAAATTCTATTCTGAAGTAATTAAAAAAAAACAAATATATTTTTTTATGACAAACATATTTAGAAATACAGAATTCTTTTTTCATAAATCAAATTATTTTGTTAGAAGAAAATATATTTTGTTTGCTGAAAACATATTTCATTTAGAGCAACTATTTTTTTTTAATACATTTGTACTCCACATATTAAACTATAAATCGTTTAATTTAAATCTCAAAAAATCGGTTATCTCTATGAATTTAAAAATTCCACATATAAAAACAGTATCCGTCGTAATCATCAAGCTATTCACAATATTCGTTAAATGGATTTTGGCAAATATAACGCTTTAATAGATTCACACAATGGCAGCCCGGCATATAAAACAAACTCAAAACACTAAGCCCCACACAAACCCCAATAGCCACACATACAATTTTAATGCGATTTACATGCGAAAATTGAATTAAACTCGAGTTCGTCGTATTCATTGGTATTTCATCAAAATCATGGGTACAACTTTTAGCCATAAATCGATGATGTTGCTGCTGCTGCATCTGATGTTTGTCTACCGTTAGGCATTAACAACGGGTTGCCACATAACGCTTTGCTAAATTGGTTTTTGTTCGTTGCCAATATAATCCTCAAAATACTTGTTCAAATTTGCACTTTAGTCGGCTTACAGAGGATTGGCTATGATAGTTTGTGTCTAAAATATGAAATGATATTTTACATGAAAATATAAAAATACCAACATAAAAATTTCGGTACATATATAAAAATATAAATATAAAAAAAAATATATAAAAAATTAAAAATTCAATTTTTTCTGGTGAGACACGCGAGTTCGGCTTTCCATACTTTTCGAAGTAATTTTTAGAACAGCGTCTTAAATTTGCTTCAAGGTTTCTTTTCGTTTCATATCAAAAAATATTTTTTCACGTAATTTTTTAATATATAATTTGTATCTGACTAAATTAAACAAAAAAAATACTACATATGTAATTTACCATGATGACACAAATCTTAGAGCCACAAAGTTCTAATTACACTATTCTAGAAAATGCTTGAAATTTCCGTGAATATGGTCACAGTATTTTCAGTATAATTCCCTGTAAATGTTCCAAAATAAAACAAAATCATTTTTAATTAAAAGCGAATGCTAAATTAATCAGGTATCTTAAGGTGTCATAGATCAAAATACCAAATCCCCACAAATGTTGTAAGTGCCTTTAGTAAAAGTCATGGGATTTTCTTAGAAAACACGATAACTCGATATATCAATTTAAAAAAAAAATCGAAATATGCCATTCTATAAATTTTATCTCAAGGATTCCATTAGTCAGAATCCTCAAAAATCCGTAGCTCCTAAACGGAGAGTTTTAAGAAATCCCCAGAAATAATTGGAGATTTTGTTATAAAACGCGATAACTCGATATTGGAATACTTAAAAAAAAATTCTAGTGATGCCATTCGATAAACGGAATCTCAAGGTGTCATAGGTGAAAAAACCAAATCCCCAAAAATTTTGTATCTCTTATACGGAGGGTTTTTTCAAAATCATAAATCAACATTGGGGATTTTGCAAAAAAAAATCCAATTTTTGATTTTTTTTTTTAGAAAATCTAATGATGCCATTAAATCAACGATATATTAAGGGGTCCATTGGTCAAAACCCCAAAAATTTCAAAAATCTGTATCTCCTAAACGGAGCGTTTTTTCAAAGTCATTAGTAAAATGGGGGAATTTTGCAATAAATGCACAGTGCAACAAAAAATACCATCTTTAGATTTGGTAACGGTTTTAGGGTAATAGGGTGTCGCTGATTCCAAATCTGAAGTCCGTTTTACATCATCAACTCTGGTTTACTAACAATTTGCAGTCAAATATGAAAAAATAGTGTGTTGGAAGACAGTACTAAAAATAGTGTTTTTTATAGATACTAACATGGTGTCTTCAGTAAAGTTGTTTATCATGAATAGACGCATTTTTTTACTTTGACACCTTTCTCCCAAAGCTTTTCATTAACCCTTGTTTTTTCGAATTTAAACAGTACTAATTACAAATATTGACATACCGCGTGAACGCCTGAGAAAACTATTATATTATCTTCGGCAAATATGTTCCCCATAAATAATGAGGGGGGGTCCCCAAATAACATATTTACCTCAGGTTTACTGAAGACACCAAATTGGTATCTATAAAAAAAAAATATTTTTAGTACTGTCTTCCAACGCACTATTTTTTCATATTTGACTGCAAATTGTTAGTAAACCAGAGCTGATGGAGCAAAACGAACTTCAGATTCGAAATCAGCGACTCCCTATTACCCTAAAACCGTTATCGAATCTAAAGATGGAGCAAAAAAAGTTGTACTTTTGTGGCACTGTGTTATCGATAACTCGATAATTCGATTTTTAACAACAAATATAATTAGGCAAATTCTCTGAGAAATGTGTGTAAAAAAAAAAACTTTTTAAATTGGAATTGAGCATTTAATGCCTGAATTGACCAGGGTTTAAATTAAACCAAAACCTTCGTTCTTTGCATTTTAAATGATGTCTCGATTCCAAAACTCTCGTTTTTTCCTTTTTAAATGCTTTTGCGATTCCAATTATACAATTAGGGAAATATGCTTGGAATATCTGAGCTTACCAACAGTAAAATGCCCTGAAAAATGTAAGAAAAAAAAAACAATAACTACTTTAATTGGAAAGGATCATATCAGTCCAGAATTCACCACGATTTAAATTGCTTGAAAAATGTCTAAACACTTGCTTTTTGCTTTTTAAATACTCCCGCTCTTTGCTGTTTAAATTCTACATCAATTCCAAAACTCTCGCTTTTTGTTTTTGTGTTCCTTATTTTCTTGTTTTGTCTATATTCCAATTAATCAATACTAAAAAATGCTCAGAATATTATCAGTGAAATTCTTTGAGAAATGCGTGAAAAAAAACCTTTTTAAATTGGAAGAGAGCATTTAATGCCTGAGTTAACCAGGGTTTAAATTACTCGAGGAATTCTAAAACTTTCGTTCTTTGCTTTTTAAATAATGTCTTTATTCAAAAGTAGCCTCGGTAGCTCAGTGGTTAGTGCGTTGGACTGCGAGCCGAAAGGTCCACGGTTCAAGGTGATCTCTCTCTCACACCATTTGAGCTGTGCGTGTTATATTTGTCCTCAAAGTGGTGAGACCTACAGTTTATTGCCGAATCCGAACGGCAGGTGAGAGCTTTTCATAGGCAATGTTTTACTCTCGTAGACTGCCGAGAGGTATCGTCGCATAGAAAAATGTTTCCTATGAAAAAGATGTTGGTAGTCGCAGGGGATCGAACCGCGGACCTTTCGGCTCGTAGTCGAACGCACCAGCGACTTTTCGCTCGTAGTCCAACGAACTAACCAGACGAACTACCGACGCTACCAAAAACTCTCAATATTTTCTGTTAAAATTTTGCCTCGATTCTAAAACTCTCCATTATCTCCAATTACTGCTGCGATTCAAAAACTTTCGCTTTTAGCTTTAATGTTCCTTTTTTCATTGTTTTTCTCTGTGTTTTTTTAATTATTCAAGCCATAAAATTCCAATTACACAATACTAGAAAATGCTCTGAATATCTTCAGTAAAATTCTCTGCATTGGAAGGGAGTAAATTACTCGAGGAATTTCGAAATTTTCGTTCTTTCAAAACTGTTGCTCTTTGCTATTTAAGTGCTATCCAAAACTCAGTTTTTACTTTTTAAATGTTGCCCAAAATTGTTGCTCTTTGCTTTTTAAATGCTGTCAAAAACTCTCGCTCTTTGCTTTTTAAATGCTATCAAAAATTCGCTTTTTGCTTTTTAAATGCTGCCCAAATCTGTTGCTCTTTGCTTTTTAAATGCTGCCCAAAACTGTTGCTCTTTGCTTTTAAATGCTGTCCAAAACTCTCGTTCTTTGCTTTTTAAATGCTTTCCAAAACTCGTTATTTTCTTTTTAAATGCTCTTTTTATTCAAATTACATGAAATGTGAAATATGTACTTAACTTTAGTATAGTTTTGAAAAATTCCCTAATAAAAATTAGAAAAAAACAATAACTTCTTTAACTGGAAGGGAGCATTTCAGTCTAGAATTCACCATGGTTTAAATTGCTCGAAGGATTCCCAAAACACTCTATGCTCATTGCTTTTTAAATACTGTTTCGGTTCCAAAAATATCGTTCTTTGCTGCTTAAATTCTGCCTCGATTCCAAAACTCTTGAATTTTTTCGAATTACTGCTGCGTTTTAAATGCATTCGCCTTTTTCTTTAGTGTTCTTTTTTGTTTTCTATGTGTTTTTATTATTAATCATGTGAGAACAATATGAACAATGGCTCCCTTCGAAATAAAAAAGATAGTTTTTTAGCAAAACACAAATAACTAAAAATATAAATATTGTGAAGCATTTCTAAAGCAATGAGTAGAAGTATTTCAAATCTTGAAGCATTGCTCAACAAAAACAAATAAAGTATTGCTCTGAATAAATTCCAATATTGCTTCCTTTCGAAGCATCGCTCTGTAATATAATCAAACTCGAGAGCAAAGCAGTTAAAAGTAAGAGTTATTGCTTTGCTACATATATTTTATATTGGACTTACTTACTCGTGTGCCTCTAAAATGCAAGTAATTTTAACTAAAATAATCTATTTTAAGTCGATTTATTTTGCAAAATATTTATATAAAAATATTTATATTATTTGAAATGAATTAAAAAATACATAAAATTATTAAAAAAAAATGAAAATTTGTTAAATTTAACCCATTATTCAATTTGTCTTTATACCTATCATTTTAATTATAACATAAACCGTAACATAATCCTTTCCCAGTCTCCTTCTTAAATATATCAAATATCTTACTCAACATTTTAATACAATCAGTGTTATGTTTATATGTCTGCTATGTGGTTTTGCATATGTCTCTGTTTCTCTAGTTTGATCTACATCAGATTTGACAGACCGTATAATTCAATTACCATAATTAGAATGGCATGATTTTGTGTGTGGCAACAAAAGATGCTGATGCATTCAATGATTGTTAGAGTTGTTGATTGAATGAGTGAATGGCTGCTGTTTTAGACGGTGGACATGCCACATGTTAATGGAATTTGCGCATGGTTGAATATTAGCAAAATCTATTAGGTTGATATTTGAGCATGTATTTATTTTACAACTAAAATATTTGTGGTAATAAATTATAAAATATTAATAAATTGCGATGCTTTTATTCAAATATGCTGTGCTATGCTATGCATCTAAGCTATGCTCACATTTCCAATATGTTTCATAGTGTATTTTCGTCTATTAATGGTCCTTCGAGCCAGATTTTTATATTTAAATGAATTGAAAAATATAATTTTAAATTATTTATTAATAATTATTAATTTTAATTATAATAATTTAACAATCATATTTTGTATATGGGCCATTTCACACCAAATCGACCAAAATAAGTCAAATTTGAGATTTTACCTTTTCGATCTTAATGAACTTTTGGCAACTGATAAAGGGTATCGAGACATGCACTAAATAATGGCTCGTTTTATAGCTAATAGAACAAGCTTTTAGAAAAATTAAGTTGTAATTTCCAAATAAAAAAATTGTTTAGTGCATGTCTCGATACCCTTTATCAGTTGCCAAAATTTCATTGAAATCGAAGAAGGTGAGTTCCAACCGCTGGTCGATTTGGTGTGGAATGGCCCATATAGTAAATATAAATAATGACATTCAATAATATTGTTTATAAAATTATTGGTCCTTCAAGGCAGCATTATTTATAATCAGCCTTATCGTGAATCTCGAGAGAATATGCGATTCCCCCGAATTTACTAACTCTCGGAAATCAAATCCTCCTACTATGAAATTCTCACGAATTGAGATTCCCCCGAATTCAGTTCGAATTCCAATACACAGCAATCGAACATACTTTGAAGTTTTTTGACTTTACAAACTGTCAATAAATTAAATTTATTTTGCTGTTAAAAAATTATATTGATTCTTAATAGCATTGCTTTTAGAAACCTGGCTGAAGAAGAGGATTATCCAACTTTTACTTTTATTGCATCAGATAGCTGGCCCTGTTGTTGCTGATATTTTGGCTCAAGCTGAGTTCCATGCCTTCCAGTATCATCAATAGTTCCTTTGCGAGATATTCAAGAACTGTTGAGGTAGCGTCTGTCGAGGATGTGATTGTTTTTGCATTTAATTAACAAAAATTACAGTGATTCAAGAAGCCTTTGTACATTCCACTTAGGACATCCGAATATGACACTCAGAAAGAGGCGTGGACAATAAATTTGACGATGTCCGTCTATTAAACGAATATCTGAACTTGCCAGGGCTTAGATTGTACGCTGTTTGGAGTTCAAGCCCGTATGATATGTGACCTTTCTGATTTTCCGAGACACTTTTACTGACGGCCCTTTACTTAACCCCTCTACTTTAAAACATATGAATAACGTACATCAAATGAAAGAAAATTATCTCACGATATGCAATTATATTCTTCAATTGTAAACCTAATGACCTCTTTAAATGCTGACCGCAAATAAGTACATATTCCCTAGTAGAAATTTGCCCGATGCGCCATCGGGAAATGATCCGGTTTTCGTTGGGTAAGTCCTATTAGAGAAAATATGATCATTGCCTTTGCATGCCCTTATCATGCTTACCATACCAGGGTTTGCATTATCTAAATAGTCAATGTTCCTGATCATAGCTACATTATTTGTTCCTCATAACGAAATCAGATAATGATCGAGATTTAATGAGAGAAACCCTATTATGCTCGGGCTCTGACAAGGCAATTGTCGGGTAAATAATAAAATGGGGAATTGACCGATCAGTACATGATCATGGCCTGAGGTCAGTACATGATCAGGACACTGCGTTACAAGGACATTATGGGCCTCGCCATATCCCGATCATTTAAAATAATGACATGATCACTTCATGATCATGGCCCTACCAAAATTTCTACTAGGGTTTGTATAGAATTCGGTCGGTTTAGATAGACTAACACTCCAATAATTTAGTGATAAAATGTACGATGTAATCTAACCATCCTTACTGCTTTTTGATGGAAATCATCGAGCAGTACCAGGTAGCAATTCCATTGAATGGACCATTATGTATAATTTCTAATTAATTATTGTTTTGACCATAAGTAAAAAAAATATTTCTAGTTATATATAATGGTCAATAAATGGACAAACTCATGCTATCATATTTGCGTTTTTCAATTCTCCAACTAAATTCAATGGAATATTTTTGAAGAAATGTGGAATAAAATTCCCAATTTTCTCACATTGCTGATCGCTATATTATTCCCCAAATTTAATTTTTAAAGTTTCGAAATCATTGCCGATAGAGGAGTATTTTATATGAGAATAAATTCGTGGGAGTTTGCATTCGTGATAGGAGAATTGGGAATGGAGAATCAAATTCGTGGGAATTTGCTTTCACGATAGTGCTGAATTTGTTATTAGAATACAAAATTTAAAAATTATTAATTTACTATTAAATTGCATATATTTCTCTTATGCTTATATACAAATTAAATTAAAAATGTTGCACAAATTTAAAAACTTTAATATATTCAGCAGCAGCCATAAATGACTCTCAAGTGCTGTGTGCGTAATTTTCATTTTTAAACATGGAAGCACTTTTTAAGGCATTAAATATATAAATGTTTTTTCAAGCACCTACGTTCATGGTTTCATAAATTTTTCAGCTATACATACGAACACTGCCATATCAGAGGCAGTGTTCGTATGTATAGCTGAAATGAATTTATGTTATTTTTCATGTTCTTCATTTCAATATGCAGAAAATTCAGCAACTCGATGGCAAATTTAGTACACGTTGAAGCGATACACTGAAGGTATTATGTGTTTTATTTTTAGCAAAACAGAGGCAAATTTGATTTAATATGGATTTTAATATTTAATGTCTTAAAGTTTTATTTAAAAAACTGCTAAATAAAGTTTTAAAAACATTTATAAAATGATTTTTTTTTCTAAAAATCAATAGATTATTTTAGAAAAGATAATCACCGAAAAAACTGTACATCATATTGATGAATTCCGTTCATCAAACCATGATTTATTGTATCGACAAAGAACATAAATCATCAATATGATGAATTTATTCATAAATATTATGAATTTTTTCTCCAACTACCAGATTCATCATATTGATACCACCGTTCATGACATAATATATCATTTAATGATTAATTAATTCATTACAACATATTAATGCATGCATTCATTATATATATATATGAACGTATTGATACTAACGAAGTACGAAATAAAAAGTTATAGCAAAAAAACAATATCAATTATATAATTTTTCACAGCATTTCAAAAATACCACAGATAGGAAGATTCCAACAGAAATGGCAACAATGATGTTAAACTTTGCAAGCCTGTACAGTGAGTAGATCAACGCATTCTCTTTGTCCTTGAACAAATATGAGTTGACGAAAAGTGAGAGTTTGCTTGTTGCACTCTCTCATGTGTAATGCGGATGGAGAGGTGAAACGCAAAACTCTTTTGTGAGTACCCTAGTAGAAATTTTGATAGGGCCATGGTCAGGAAGTGATCATGTCATTATTTGAGATGATCGGGATATGACGAGGCCCATAATGTCCTTCTTACGCAGTGTCCTGATCATGTATTGACCTCAGGCCATGATCATGTACTGATCGGGCAATTTCCCATTTTAATATTGACCCGACAATTGCCTTGTCTGAGCCCGAGCAGAATAGGGTTTCTCTCATTAATCTCGATCATTGCCTGATACTAATTTCGTTATGAGGACCAAGTAATGTAGCTATGATCGGGAACATTGACTGTTTAGATAATGTGAACCCTGCTATGATAAGGGCATGCAAGGGCAATGATCATATTTTCTCTAATAGGGCTTACCCAACGAAAACCCGATCATTTCCCGATGGCGCATCGGGCAAATTTCTACTAGGGTAGCAAAATCTCTACTCACAAAACCCGACTCTCTTATGAGTTGTGAGTTTGCCGTATATTTTCTGGCTACGAGAAAAAAAAATTTTGCAAAACTCATGAGTTTGAGTGAGCGTGAGTGAGGATTTCCGAACTCTGCGAAATATTCTATACAATGAATTCAAAACAATACTGTTGTTGCTGCAGCACAACAAGCATGGCTGCTTCCGAAACAGCTGTACGGTCGGCCATCAAGTTTTTGGTTTTTTTGTCAATTACTGCTGTTGTTTTTTTGAACCAGTGCAAAATACATATTGTATTTGGTAGACCTAGAGCCCGACAAATTAATTTTGCATCATAATATTTATTTTTGATAATTTTTTGTGTAAAGGGTTTTTGCCATTTCATGATGGAAAGATATACGAGCCAACAACGAGTCGAAATTATTAAAATTTACTACCGAAATTCGAATTCGTATATCTCTCCATCATGAAATGGCAAACCTTACTGAAGAGAAATATCGAAAGAGCGTCAAGAAATATGGCGTCGTTTGCTGTCCCTGTCGCTCTACTTTTGTAGCGTCCCTGTTAAAAAAAAAACCCTTTATTTAGAAAAAATGTTGTTAGAAAAAAATTTTATTAAAAAACAAAAAACGATTACTTTTTTTTCGAAATTTTTTTTTGCCGAAATTTTTTTTTTGTTCGAAAGAAAATTAATTTTCCAAAAAAAAATATTCAATCAAACTTTTTTTTTTACTATTATTTTTTTTAAATATATTTTTTACTAATATAATTAGCCGCGGTAGCTCAGTGGTTAGTGCGTTGGACTGCGAGCCGAAAGGTCCCCGGTTCAAGCCTGGACTGGGGCTAACAACATCTTTTCATAGAAACATTTTTCTATACCGCGCTACCTCTCGGCAGTATATGGCAAACCTACGAGAGTAAAACATTGTCTATGAAAAGCTCTACTCGCCGTTCGGATTCGGCAATAAACTGTAGGTCAAACCACTTTGAGTACAAATATAACACGCACAGCTCTAGATGGTTAGTGAGCTCGGCCTAAGTTCGTGTCAAGAGCGGCTTTCAAGAAATCACTTTTTGAAATTTTTTATTAACTAATAACAAGACCAAAGGTTTTAAGTTATGTCGCGTTAATGTGCCCTTAAGATCAAAAATACAGGTGCACTTTAAATGTAATTTTTAGGCTTAATTGTACAAAAAATAACAATTTTCTCAAAATAACTTTAAATTTGGTCGAATTAAACTTTGTTTGATACATTATGCGAATTGATATCGCGAATCGGTTTTCGAATTCATCATCGGTGTGTTTTCTGCTACCAGATCCCATCCATGGTTTTTAAAATTGACGCAAACATATAAAATTTTCTAAATGTTAAAAAGTGATATGCAATTGTATTTCAAACGCATGTAAAACCCGAATGCTAATTGATATCGCGAAGCGGTTTTCGAATTCACGATCAATGGGGTTTCTGATAAAATATGCATTCCATGGTTTTTAAAAATGTCGCAAAAAAATATTCAATTTTCTAAATATTAAAAAGTGATATGCAATAGCATTTCAAATGCATGTAAAACCCACATAGGAATTGATATCGCAAAGCGGTTTCCGAATTCATCATCTGTGAGGTTTCAGCTACAAGATCCTATGCTTGGGTTTTAAAAGTGGCACACAACATATTAAATTTTCTAAATATTGAAATGTGATATGCAGTTACACTTCAAATGCAAGTAAAACCCGGATGCGAATTGATATCACGAAGCGGTTTTCGAATTCACGATCGGTGGTGTTTCTGCTACAAGTTGCATGCAATTTTTTTAAAGTTATGCAAAAAATATATTTTTTGAAATTATTTCAAAATATGTTACACACTTGCATTTTAAATGCAATTTAAAACCGCAAACGAATTGATCCAGAAAAACAGTGAACGCACATATCCATGGTTTGGTCTCTAGTTTTAAGTACATATCGATTTTTTTAAGTGTTCAATTTTTTTTTTGTAGCACGGTGTTATATGATAAAAAAATAATTTCACTTCACTTAATCAAAAATATTTTATAAATCGTCGTTTTAGAACGAAAAGTCACCAAATACATTTTCAAAATGACAAATATTCATTTACAAAATTTTTTATAAATCAGTCAATTTTTAAACAATAATATCAATTTTTTTACCACATGATAAAAAAAATGTAAATCTTTTAGTTGATTTTTCAACATTAAAAATGCATCAATTAAGGACTGCGTCGAATAAAATTGTCCGCTACCAAAATGAAAAAATCTATAAATCTAGTAATCGAATTTTTATAGAATAAAATATTTTATTTTGCAAATTATTTTTAGATTTAAAAAAAAAGTGTAAAAAACCAGAAATTAATATTTTTTAATAAAAAGTTTTAATTTTTCCGAAACCCCTTCCATTAATGTTGTAATGGTAGTGTCCGACACCCTCACAGCTGCTGAAGACCACTTTCTTTTAAAGTCTTGAAAGTCTTTGGTCACTTTTTTTGTTGTCTTCATCTCCCTTTTTACTAAAGCCCAGTATCTCTCAATCGGCCTGAGTTCTGGACAATTTGGTGGATTAGCTTCTCTAGGCACCAAAATCACTGCATTTTGTTGGATCCACTCTAAGGCCGTTTTGCTGTAGTGACATGAAGCGAGGTCACGCCAAAAAAATTTGGACACTTCATGTTGGCGTAAAAATGGGAGCAATCTCTTTTGCAAGCATTCCTTCACATATATTTCGCTATTAATTGTACCCGATGTCACGAATGAGCTGCTCCTTTTTCAACCACTGCAAATTGCCTGCCAAACAAGGAATTTCTTTGGGAATTTTGTTTTTTTTTTTATTTGAATTTTTCAGCGACATTTCCTCGAGAATCGGCTGTATAAAATTCCTGCCCAGGTAGCTGAGAAAAGTCCGCTAAAACATAAGTTTCGTCGTTCATTAAGCAGCAATCGAATTTTAAAAAAAAATCTTGGTTCAGTTTTTTAGCTCGTTGTTTTGCGGTTTCATTCTTGACGGAATTTCTATCCGGAACTTTTTGGACCTTGTACGTCTTCAGCCCAGCTTCTTTCTTAGTCCTGCGCACGAAAGATTCTGAGCAATCCCCCTTTCTCGCCAATTTTCTTCCGGATATGCTTCGATCTTTCTTTAAAACCTTCTTCGACTTTTCACGATCATGTGGGACTTTTTTTACCAGAACCTTTCTTCCGATCAATACTCAGGTCTTCCTTAAAGCGGTTGATAACGCGAGAAATGGTCTTAGGTTTAGCCCCTACCTCCTTGGCAATTTTTTTCAAAAATTTTAATTATATTTTCTCGCACTTCCACTTCGTTTGTCATTTTCGCGTTAAATAAATTTTGTATTGACTATAACTGGCACAAATTATTTTCTGCCATTTAATTCAAATCTACTATGATCAATTTTTTTTAATTTGAATCCTGCAATAGCACATTATGAGAAGATATGTAACGGACAAATTTATTCGACGCAGTCCTTATTGTATTTGGTAGACCTACAGCCCGACAAATTAATTTTTGCATTATAATATTTATTTTTGATAATTTTTTATGTATTTAGAAAAAATGTAGTTGGAAAAAATTTTTATTAAAAAACAAAAAACGATTATTTTTTTTTCGAAACATTTTTTTTTGTTCGAAAAAAAATGAATTTTCCAAAAAAAAATATTCAATCAAACATTTTTTTTGACTATTATATTTTTTAAATATATTTTTTACTAATATAATTTTTTATTGATAAAAATTTGTACATTACAAAACATTTTACTAATTTATGCATTATATGTATGAGCAAATTCATAAAAATTTTTACCTTCATGATATTGACATAAAGCAATGAACAAAAATTATTTTTTGTTTTTTATATTTTACACTTTAATTGCATATTGTAAGGAATAGATGAATTAATAAATCCCAAGCATTTTTGAGTTCATAAGTTGCTCCGTCGATTAACTACATATGGGCAAAGTAAGAAAAATATCAAAAATACCGATGATACGAGCACGTTTTGTGACATCACTATAGCTACGGCTTGCAAAATATCGCTACAATTTTAATACAATCGCTAGCTAATACCCACATATAAAAAAAAATATATGTCGCATAAATGTGTCATATCCCAAACGAAATTTAAACAGAGGTTATGATACAACTTTTGGAACGAAAACGAGAATTTCACCTTTTTTTCAACGTGTGAGCCGCGGCTCGTATCTAATGTATCTTTTTTATCTAATTTTTAGTAGAGGAGGTAAATATAAAGATTTTAAGATATAACTTTTGAATATGCCCCTAACACCAACCAAAACAAAAAACGTTGGAACTTTCGAAAAAAATCGTGATTGGCCCGAAAAAAGCACATCCACAATTCCATCTGAATATGGCTGGACATAAGTATGATCGGAAATTTATGCCACGAGTTAATTTAAAAATACAATGCCGCTTCAGTATTATTGATCAATCATTTTTTTTTTTCAGAAAACAAAATTTTAATGGTGGACCCATGGTTTCTGACATATTATCCACTGTGTCAAGAGCGGCTTTCAAGAAATCAGTTATTTAAAATTTGTTATTAACTAATAACAAGAACAAAGGTTTTAAGCTATGTCGCGTGAATGTGCCCTTAAGATCAAAAATACAGGAGCACTTTAATTTTTAGGCTTAATTGTACAAAAAATCTCAATTTTCTCAAAATAACTTTAAAGAAATCATTTCAATTTGGTCGGATTAAACTTTATTTGATACATGCGAATTGATATCGCGAATCGGTTTTCGAATTCATCATCGGTGTGTTTTCGGCTACCAGATCCCATTCATAGTTTTTTAAAATTGACGCAAACATATGCAATTGTATTTCAAATGCATGTAAAACCCGAATGTGAATTGATATCGCGAAGCGGTTTTCGAATTCACGATCAATGGGGTTTCTGATAAAAGATGCATTCCATGGTTTTTAAAAGTGTCGCAAAAAAATATTAAATTTTCTAAATATTAAAAAGTGTTATGCAATTGCAAGTAAAACCCGCATGGGAATTGATATCGCAAAGCGGTTTCCGAATTCATCATCTGTCAGGTTTCAGCTACAAGATCCCATCCTTGGGTTTTAAAAGTGACACACAAAATATAAATTTTTCTAAATATTGAAATGTGATATGCAGTTACACTTCAAATGCAACCCGGATGCGAATTGATATCGAGAAGCGGTTTTCGAATTCCCGATCAAGGGGGCTTCTGGTACAAGATGCATTCAATTGTTTTTGAAAGTGACACAAAAAATATATTTTTTGAAATTATTGAAATTATTGCATTTTAAATGCAATTTAAATCCGCAAACGAATTGATCCAGAAAAACAGTGAACGCACATATCCTTGGTTTGGTCTCTAGTTTTACATACATATCGATTTTTTTAAGTGTGCAATTTTTTTTTTTGATTTTTGTAGCACGGTGTTATATGATAAAAAATAATATCACTTCACTTAATCAATAAATATTTTATAAATCGTCGTTGTAGAACGAAAAGTCACCAATTACATTTTCAAAATTTAAAATATTCATTTACAAAATTCTTTATAAATCTGTCAATTTTTAATCAATAATCTCAATTTTGTTTACCACATGATAAATTTTACCACATATTAGTTGATTTTTCAACATTATAAATGCATCAATTATTTTTTATAATATTAATTAACAAACTCGAAAATTAGGTTTTTCTTAAAAATGCATTTGGTGACTTTTCGTTCTACAACGACGAAATAAACAATTCTTTAGAATTTTGAATCAATATAGCGTTATCGACCTCTATCTTTGACGGATTTCATTAAAAGAGAAGCACACGAACGGATTTATATTACATTAGGGCATATAAGCTTATATTCAAAAGCGCTAAGATGTCATCATATTATAGAACACTTTTTCGACAGTTGCCAACCGTTCATCATAATCAGGACTGGCTTTTATATGGATTTACATATTCAATATTTAAATACATATTTTGAGAATTTTTAGGTAATATTCCATATATTTGAATTAATCTATATAAATCCATATTTTTGATAAAAACTGACTCATATGCCTCAATTTCGACAAATTTTCACTAAAATTTTGACTTTTCAAACAAATTTGGAGTGGAATGGATAAAATCAAACAATCTTACTAACTATATCTGGATATCACTACAGGAGACAATAGATTATGTTTTGTAACAAATTTGATTAAGTGTAATGCAAAAGCAAGGTCACAGTGACCTGTTTGATTTAGAAAGTTCATTCCCAATATACAAAAGAGTTCATTTGTTTTTTTTTTTTTTGTAATTAACTCAGAAACAAAATGGTGCAGTATAAGACATTTGTTTACATACGAAAAATACTATTCAATCAATATCAGATTATAGCCTTATTCCCGATTTACATTGTATCCTCTGTGAGAAACACTATATCGGGTTGCATTTTTCCAAAAATTGCTGTTTTTATATTAATTTTTCAAAAATTTAATCCTGATAAATCACATTCTTCACACATTGTAATCGAGCATTCGAAAAACAATTTTGTTTAAAAAATATATTTTTTTCTGTATAATTTATTTTTTTCATTGAAAAATGTCATGAGTGAAAATTTAAAACAAAATTTATATCCATATATTAAGTTTTTGATACATATTTTTAGATTTTCGATCCGTATTTTAAGTTTTTTGATCCATATTTGTCTCGTTTTTTAGTCCATAATCCATACATATTTTCCTAGTTTTTCATCCATATAATTGTTAGCCCTGATCATAATTATGATCGCATTCATAATATTGATGTCGTTAGTCATTAATATTATGAATGGTTCTTCAATATAATGAAACTTTAAACTAATAAACTTAAATAAACTAAAATATATATGCTAGAGCAAAAGATATAAATTAAATAGTGCACGATCCAGACGAGACTGAAAACGAAAGTGCAGGGTAGAAGTTTATATCGTCATTGTAGAAATAAAAGTCAGCAACTACATTTTCAAAATGCTAATTATTCATTTACATAAATATTTATATATCTATCAATTTCTGATAGATGATCTCAATATTTGTTCTAAATGATAAGAAAATGTGAATCTATCAATAGGAGTTTCAGCTATAAAAATATATCATTTACTTTTTTTAATAAACTCCAATAAACTTGAAATTTGAAATTTTCAAAAAAATTTATTTGGTGACTCAATCGAATATCATTTAATATTTCAGACATTTAATATATAATGACAATCACTAGTAAAATATTGTGTCATTTTCCCAATTTGTTGAATTTTGCCGATATGACATCTAGTTTAAACTTAGTTAAAATTGAAAATGTGAAATGTGATTGAACTGGAAAAACAGACCTTATATATAAAAAAATAGATTTTATGCTATGCTATCCCAAACTGTTTAGTGACTCTAAAACTGTAGGTTGGTGTATAAGCTATAAATGCATTTATTTTAGCATTAAGTATTAAGTATTTAATTAATACAATTAAATAATTTCTATATACCAGCCATGTCAAACTCATTTGGCATCACGGGCAGCATTGGCAACTCAAAAGATGAGGCGGGCCGCAATTGTGTACCATACAAAAAAAAATTCGATCGTTTTTTACATTTGGTTCTTCTGTTTTTTCGAAACGATAATAAAAACGATTCTGGATTAATATTACATCAAATAGTTCAAATATATAGAGATATATTTCAAAAACATTGCGATGTGGAAAGTGTTTAAATATCCTAACATAAAATTTTACTCTACTAAAATTACGAAATTTTAAAATTTAGCAACGAGATTGAATTTTTGCTATCCAAAAGGACAATCCATTGATTAGAGATGTACAGCTTTAGGAGTTATAACAAAGTTTATTTTATTATCCTTAAAATGAGGTTTGCAGTAGAGATGGGCACGTGAGTGAGTTTTGACTCACACTCACTCACGCTCACGAAAGAATATTTCTTATCACGCACACTCAATCATGGCCTTTTTGTTATAGTCACACTCACTCACAATCACGTGAGTAAATTTGAGATTCAATCACGCGTGATCACGCGTGATTCACGTGAATCACGCTGAATCACGTGTTTTTTGCTATTGTTTGTTGGTGAGATTGGTCGACCGAGCTTGGCACCTCCAATACAACCTACATCTTTAAAACGCAATAATGATGTTATGATGTTAGGGATTTTGATAAAATATATCTCAATTTTTAACGGAGATGGAAAGTGAAAGACCTTCGATGTGCTGTTCATATAAAAAAGTAAAAATTGCTTCAAAGAATAATTCTCCGTTAAAGAAAATTAAAAACACATTATATCTGCAATTAGGATAGCAAATTTAATAAAATTTTGGTCAACGTTATATATAACCATTCTAAACGGTCTCGCGGAATGTGGGCACCAGGGTAGAAACCACCACACATTTTTTAAACTCACCACACCGAAATTCACCACACCAAAATTCACCACAACGAAAATCACCACACTAATAACGAAACTCACCACCATAACGAAACTCACCACACTAAAACTCACCACACTAAAACTCACTACACCAAAATTCACCATACCAACATTCACCACACTAAAACTCACCACAATAAAACTTCTACTGGGAAAAACTCTACGGGGAAGAATTCTACCGGAAAGAATTCTACCGGGAAGAATTCTACGGGAATACGTTCTACGGGGAAGATATAAATAATAAAAGAGTTCTTTATATTAATAAAACCACTACATATCCTTGCATTCACATAATCTTGACACGAGTCATGCACGGGTCCAGCTGGTTATCAATAAAATACTAGTTTGGGGTAGAATTAACCAGGGGTAAATTGACTTTGGGAAAAACTATTTTTGAAGCGTTTTTTTGGTTACTACATTTATAAATCAAATAAAATCGGGACCCCACACGAACCTCTGGAACAAACTAAAGTTAATAAACAAAAGGAGGTCAATACAGAGTTATCATGTATAGTTGAAATTGAAAATTTAACTTTTTACAAAAATGGGTATATAAAAAAAATGCGTTCCATTAACGGTCGTATGAAACCAAGCAAAAATTATTGACATAACCCCAAAACCTTGCAACTTATTCTGAGTTCACGAAGGGGTGGGTATATGACGGTCGTTAGAAAGGGTTTGATTTATTAGGTTCTGAAATGTGGGCTGTCGCCTTCCCGAAGCCTTCTGAGTTCTGAGCCTTGTTCTGTAGTTCAGCAAAAATATATAAAATTGCAAAAAATTAAAACTAAGATTTTTTTTATTTTATGAAATATTCGACTCACGCACACTCACTCACGAAAATATTGTACTCACACTCACTCACAATCACGTGAGCAAAATTTGGATTTAATCACAATCACGCGTCATCTAGTCTAGTTTTTAAGATTTTTAAATTAAAATCAATAATGTATTTATCTTTTCGTTGTTAGACGTACAAAACTATGCGCTACTATATATTTTTTATAAATTACATTAAATTTAAAATTTTATGAATAAAAAACAATATTACTTGATGAAAAAAAGATAAACATTATTGTTATGCCATGTATAATATTTAAAATGAAAATTATGAAAATAAATTAAGACTCGAGTCTTCCAGTCTCAGTTTCTCATTATTAAATTTCGGAAAATATAAAAAGATTGATTTTTTTAAATAAATTAATAAATTTTAAACCAAGAATAAATGGTAATCTTGATTATGCTTCCGTTATTTAATATAATAATCATTTCAACGCCTGAAAATAAAATATTTTTAAAAATTTTCAATTCTTAAAAATATATTTTTCTTATATTATTTAAAAAATCTTCGTAGGCCGCACAGAAATGTTGGCGGGTCGCGTGTTTGACATGCCTGCTATATACTATAAATTATATTAATAGAATTAATTATTTTTTAACAATTTATCTTAGTTGCTATATTTACATTTAATTTTTGTTTCTTATTTTTGTTACTCAAAATACAGGCCCATAGCCATGATTTTCCTTGCGGGGTACTTTAAAGAATTTTGAAAAAAAATATTAGTTTTTAAGGGAAAGTTCATGAGTCTGGGAAATTAAAAAAAATTCCTAATAAAGCAGTTGAGTTCTGGAAAATTCACAAAGACATTTTTCGCTTGGTACAGATCTACTAAAATGTTTACCTAAAAGCGAGATATAATTTATACTCGAATACTAAAACTTTCAAAATTTTGCAAGAAGAAAAAAGGTATTTCAAATATTCCACGAACACAGTTTGAAGGTTAAAATAAGTTCAATAAAGTTTAATTTTAGTCTTCAGTCTATTCTCACTATAAAGGGTTTTTCTATAAGAGCGCTACAACAGATTTTTTCAAGGGTTTTTCAACAGGGACGCTACAAAAGTAGAGCGACAGTGACAGCAAACGACGCCATATATCTTACCGTTCTTTTGATATTTTTCTTCAGTAAGGTTTGCCATTTTATGATGGAAAGATATACGAGCCAACAACAAGTCAAAATTATTAAAATTTACTACCGAAATTCGAATTCGTATATCTTTCCATCATGAAATGGCAAACCTTACTGAAGAGAAAATTCAAAAGAGCGGCAAGAAATATGGCGTCGTTTGCTGTCCCTGTCGCTCTACTTTTGTTTTTGGGATAGGCTGAATGTTTTAAGTTAATATTTTTGTATTTTTATACATATTTAGAAATATATCAATTCTGCAAAAATTGTCATATTCGGAAATAAAGTTGGTCTTATTCTTGAAATTTTAAATGTTCGAATAAAAAAATATTTTGATAATGAATTATTAGTTAATTTTCCATAGAAATCAATACAATTTGCGAAATTTCGCTCTCTGTATTTTTTTTTTTTTAACTCTAAATTTATAAATTTGATATACTTGGTTTATAATTCTCTTAACTTATGAAATGCATGCCAAACAAAACATTTCATTCAACATTTTCCGTACATCATTTTTCTAATTTTTATTTCGATTATACTCGACCAAAGGTCAAAAAGTCAACCGGAACAACGCCAACGAGCAACGATGATGAATGTTCGCATTGTAGGCAATAAGAAGGCATATCCTGCTGTTGCTGTTGCTGCTGCAACGGCTGCCACTGACAATTTCAGTCAAGTTGATTGAGTGCAACGAGCTAAATCGAGATAAACATGCAATAGAATCCTTGAAATCGAAAAGTGAATGGTAAGTAAAATGATGCCATTGTAGTTGTGCTGCAGCTGTAAAATTTTATTAAATTATTGCAGCCGCCAGCAGTGTTCAGCGAAGTGCGCATGGCAACAAATGGAATTTTTTTTCCAAGTTTATTCGATTTTTATAAATTTTCCTTTTTTTTGGATTTTTTTATTTATATATTGTTGGCAAGCATTTAAAGTGGCTCCATGTCGTATGAGTGCGGAACATTAAAAATTTGTCTCCGCTGAGTAAACTTTTAGCTAATTGCTTGGTTGGCTGCAAGTTTTGTACGCACGCTATGTCAAATACTTTTTGATGGAAACACTTTGCAGTTGTTTTGTTTTCTTCTAATTTATTGCATGAAATGCTCAATAAATTTTTGACAATTGCGAAAGAATTTTAAAGTAGCTCAATAAAGTTTTTTTTTTAAATGTGGCGAATATTTAAAAAAAAATATTTGTATACAAATAATTTTCTTCAAATAACTATTTTATAATTTTTAAATTAATTTAAATTAATATTGCTGTTTAAAATGCATTATTTATTCATACAAATACAAAACTATTATATAAATATAAGTTTCAACATAATTTCAACAGTTTTGAAAAATTTCCCAAAAAGGGATATTTTTAAAAATGCATTAATATTTATAAGAACATCAAAAAAATTTTAATTTTATTGAATATACAATATTTTCAAGATTTTTAAAAATTTCCCATTTTTGGGAAATTTTTAAAAATGTTAATTTATATTAATATTTCTGTTTAAATTGCATTATTTATTCATATAAATACAAAACTATTTTATAAATATAAGTTTCAACATAATTTGAACAGTTTTGAAAAATTTCCCAAAAAGGGATATTTTTAAAAATGCATTAATATTTATAAGAACATCAAACAAATTTTAATTTTATTGAATATACAATATTTTCAAGATTTTTAAAAATTTCCCTTTTTTGGGAAATTTTTAAAAATGTTATTTTTGTAAATATTACTTCAAAAATACACTAAATATGTTGATTTTACACTAAAAATCAAATAAATTTCGTACAAAAACGGCATATAGGTACTAGAGATGTTATTCATCTACACTATTTCAAAACCGGGTACCCAGGATTAGTACTAAGAATTAAAAAATTAAAAAAAAAACATTCATAGATATATGTACATAATTAAATGTGATACTCAATAACTTAACTATATGAAGTATTTTAAAAGAAGTATTTTAAAAGAAGTTTTTGTAATATTTGAAAAAAATTATTTATAACTATTTTAATAATTTGAAAACGAAAATTAGTCAAAAATGATTTTATATCTGTATTAATTGTTAAATATAAAAAATATCTTTCTTTTAAACATAGATTTTAACATTAGTGTACACAAATATACATAATTTACAATGTTTAACAAAATGTCCCAAAAGGGGATATTTTTAAAAATTAATTTATTTTTATAAAAAAAAACAACAAAAATACAATAATTTCATTGAATATACAATATTTTCCAGATTTTTAAATTTTTTGCCTTTTTGGGAAATTTTAAAAAATTAACTTATGTAAAAATACTTAAAATATGTTGATTTTACACGAAAAAAAAATATAGAGAAATGCTTAATCGACATACAATCACGATTTTGAGATTTGCATAAAAAGTTATTTTGTAGAAATGTTAAATAAATTGTTTACAATAGGGAAAAGTGTTTCAAAAATGTGTTCTAATAAATTGGAGTATTATTAGAAACATCCCAAAATAAAATTTTTAAAAAAATCGATATTAATTTTTTCAAATTGCACTAATTTTAATAAAAACACAAAGCCAAATAAAGTAAAAAAAACAAATATGCTTTTGAACATTTCTGGACATTTCTTAGCATTTCACCAACATTAAATTAAATTTCTGATAATTGAGAATGTTTTAAAAATTTCCCAAAAGGGGAAATTTTGCAAATAGCTTAAATATTCATAAAACACAAAATATGAATGCATTCAAATTAAACTATAGCATTTAAAGCATTTTTAAGAAATTGCCCTATATGGGAAATTTTATTAAATGATATTAAGTTAAAAATACGCAAACATGCACTGCAGTATTTTCACTTTAATCTGAAATTTGAGTGAATGTTTTATACACTTTATAAATCAGATGTCATACAGCACAAAAAAAATGTTACTCATATTTTTATATAAATCTATTTCCTTGAAGTAAAGATTCATTTAACAATCATTTTTCTCATTTACTATTTAATTGCTATAATTTGTGTATATTTTAAAAAATTTCCCAAAAAGGTAAATTTTGCAAATTTCTAATATTTTTATAAAAGCACAATATATGAATAACTTCAAATAAAATAATCGCTATTAAAGCATTTTTAACTGCTTAAAAAATGTACCTACATGGGAAATTTTATTAAATGCTATTTAGTGAAAAATACTTAAACATGCACTGCAGCATTTTCATTTAAAATTAATTTGAGCTAATGATATCATACAGTACAAAAAATCTTTTAATAATTTTAATTTTAATTTATTTCCTTGAATTTTAAAACTGCATAAAACAAGCATTTTTTGCATATACCATTTAATAACTCTCAATTGTGTATATTTTAAAAATTTCCCAAAAAGGGAAATTTTTGCCAAGTGCTTAAAAACACGGAAAAGACATGAATTAAAATAAAACTATTGCATATTAAGCATTTTTAAGAAATTTTCATTTTAGCGAAATTTTTGAAAATGCTATTTTAACATATTTTATAAACAAGCCTTTAATTATTTGCATTTAGCATTAAAATAATATTAATTATCTATTTAATTTCTCTCATTTGTGTCTGGTTTCAAAAAGGGAAATTTTCCAAAATGCCTAAAATTTGATGAAACCATGAAACCATAGCTTTTGAAGCAGTTATAACAAATTTCCCTTTTAGGGAAATTTTCGAAAATGAAATTTTAACATATATTCTAAAGAAGCAATCAATTATTTACATTTGGCCTACAAATAATATCAATTATGAGTTATAATTAGTTATCTACTACTAGTTTTAATACTGTTTAATGAGCTGTCATCGCTGCTGATGCCTTTAATATTGTTATTATTTTGTTGCCAACCGCCGGTGTGTAACTATGCAGCACATCTGTAATATGTTGCGGCAAAATGTGCTGTACGTGCATCAAGTAAATTATGAAAACTAACTTAATATGAGTACGAATTATTATCGTCATCATCAATAGCTGGTACGTGCTGTCCTTCACACAAAGGCAACAACTACCAACACATAGACACACATGTTTGATACATACAAAAACACCTGTGCGCTAATATAATAAATACGTACTATATATGTATTTTGCCTTTGAGATATATCGCCTTTGAGAAATATTGGTTCTACGTTATGCAGCCTCCTTAAGTAACTATTTTACATTGGCATCTAAAACGACCTTTCACTTAACTCTCCGCTATACACCGAGAAATTTATAGTTTAAAAACACTTTGAATTCTGGTAAAAAAAATAAAGGAAAGGAAAGAAAACTTAAAAATTCAATATTTATAATTTTGAATTCAAAATATATTTTAAACAGACTTCTTTGATTTTTGGAACTCAAATTAAGCTTTATATAAAAGTTTCAAAAAACCTGCTCAAGATCATATTTTCATTGCCCTTTTAATCATTTAATCATTGATCTGTATTGTAATACTTAAATGTTTCGATTTTTCATATATGCGTTGAAATACTCAAATTTGTGCCTATGAATTATGTGCTAGTGACATGAATGTAAACCAATATAAATGAATACTGTATAATTCAAATGTTTTAATATTCAAATTAATTTATTGCACTCTAATTTCTCAAAATGTTTAATTTAAAAGTGTGAACATTAAATTTTAAAAGTCTGTATTTCTATATTTTTCTGTATATTTTTCTCGTTGTACTTGCTGCTCCTTTGCTGCCACTACTGTTGCTGCTGTTCCTACTGCTGCCGCCTTTGTGCCAATTGCACAGCACAGAAATGTCGTTGCTATCTACATTCTCTATATGGTGACATCCGCATAATTCATGCAACTTTATTGAATTTGAATATTGCTTTGAACCAAATTGAAAATATCGTTATTAATATTATTGGCTGCCTAGATGTGTATGCAACGTGAGGGTTGACATTTATGTTCGTAATTTGTGCCCGGTAATGGAAACCTGACTGCAGTGATCTTGAGAAAATTTATATGCTGTATGGTGTCATAAAATTGTCTAGTTTATTTAAGAGTCTCTGCCACTTTAGAGGTTTGCTCTAATAAAGTAGCTGTTGTTTTCGATTTTTTTTTTACATTAAATTCAGTACAATTTTTGTGATTTAAGAATTGTGACGAATTTTCTTAAATTTGTGTTGCTCTAAATTTACAAAGAGGTTAACCTTAATGCCGAAATTCGAATTGCACTCACTGCCAAACCAACTTATTCGGTTATCTCAAGTATTGTGTCGTTTCTTACAGCCAAAACTATCATCTTTGTAGTTCGGACAACAGACAATTTTGAACAATTTTAAAGCTTGTTGGTCTATGTATATGATGTAATTTGCATACGATAGTTCCATCAAATAATTTGCAAAATATTCATTTTAACCGAAATAATTCGATTATTACAACTGAATTTTTATACCCTAAGAGTGAAAGGGTATATTCAGTTTGGAACGCCGTTTGTAACACCCTGAAAAAAGCATCTCCGGTATGGAAAAGTACATATATTCTTGATCAGCATGACCTCCTGAGTCGATTTAGCGATGCCCGTCTGTCTGTCTGTCCTTCTGTCTATTGAAATCACGATTACAGAAGAGCTAGAGCAATGAAACTTTAGATTTAGATTACCTGTATATCTAAGCAGTATGAACAAGAAAATTGGCATGATCGGTCTATTGTGACCTGAGAACCGACCACTTATGTTCAAATACCTCATTGAAAATTTACATCTACAAATCAATTTTACTGTATAAGTGCTTAGGTAAACTTTTTTGGTCAAATATATATTGACATTATGCTCAAAAACATGAAAATAATGTTTTCCCACGAAACGACTTGTGGTTCCCAAAAAAAAAACGAAATTCGGTACATCTACCCATTTGTAAATATGGGTATCAAATGAAAGAAAATTCTTCAGGGATGGAAAGTTTGTAGTTATTTTCAGGATTCGTATACCCTGGTGGCCTATATACCACTTTGAATGATTACCACACATATGTGTAGGGTATTTATAGTCGGCTTAGACCGACTATAATTTTGATAATCTGAATTTCAAATGTAAAATCTCAATTTATTTTAAAATTTTTTCAATTTCAAATGAAAATTTTCTTAATTTCAAATCGAAAAGTCTCAATTTTATATTAAAGTTTCTCATTTTCACGTGAAATTTTCTCAATTTTGTCTGAAAATTTCTTAAATTCCATTTTAAAATCCCAATTTCATTTAAAACTTTCTCAATTTAAAATGAAAAATTTCAATTTCATTTGGAATTTTCTCAATTTATACTGGAATATGTCAATATCATCTGGAATTTTCCCAATTTCAAATGGAAAATCTCAATTTCATTTGGAATTTTTCCCATTTCAAATGGAAAGTTTCATTTTCATTTGGAATATTCTCGAATTGAAATGGAAAATCTCAAAATCATTTGGAATTTTAGTTGGAAATGGTGTAGACTGACAATGGATTTCAAATAAATAAAAAGTAAACTTCAAAAAATAATCCATTGGATGAGAAAATCGATGATAAATCCGAATATGAGGAAATGGATACGCCAGAACCTCGAAATTAGCCTTTTAGTACCCAAATCAACAATTTTAAAATTGCATATAAATGACGTCTTCTATAGTATAGTAAAGATATAGTAAAGATAAAAGTAAGATATAGTCTGTTAGAAAATTAAATTTCAATTCAATATATATAATTCGCGGTTCCTGATTTTGAGTGCATACTCAGTTTGTTTCTATTACGTAAAGTTTTTAAGAAAATTGATCTCGAAATATTAGGCACAAGATGCGCATAATATTCATAATATTGCGCCATTTTAAAAGAGCGGAAACTATAGAGAAAGGCGAAAAATTTGCAAAAAATCAAAAAATTGCAAATTTTCCCTCGACAGAAGGGCGCAAAATGTTCAAAAAGCATAAAATTGCAAATGCGCCTAATTTACGAAATTTTTGCGCCTCTACAGCAGGGCGCAAAATATATAAAAAGGCGCAAATTTTTCAAAAATACATAAAATTGCAAATGCGTCTAATTTACAAAACTTGTGCGCCTCTATAGAAGGGCGCAAAATATAGAGAAAGGTTCAACATTTTCAAAAAAGCATAAAATTGCAAATGCGCCTAATTTACAAAATTTGTGCGCCTCTATAGAAGGGCGCAAAATATAGGAAAGGCGCAAAATTTTCAAAAATACATAAAATTGCAAATGCGCTTAATTTACAAAATTTTTGGCTGGGTCGAGGCAGTTTAGAACCTTTTTTTCGAAGTAATTTAAAAAGAGATAGACGCAAAATGTCTACCCGAACTGCCCGAACCCAAAATATGCCGTGAATCTGTTATAAAAATTGCACAAAATTTTACAACCTGCTATACACTAATATTCCATTTATCTGAGTGTTGGTCGGAAATATGCCCTAAATATTCCTCAAAAATTAGATAAATTGTGTCTCGGGGTATCAATATTAAATCGAATTTTTAAGACAACTTTTTTCGAATTTTTGTATCAAAAGATGATGGTCAAAAAGATGATTTTGAATTTAAATTCTACTTTAAATTGTCTATACTAATGCGCCATAGTTTTTAGAAAATATATATATTTTTTTGTATATCTTCGTTGTACAACTATAAGTCCAAATAGCATTTTTGAATGTTCTATATATATATATTATTTATAGTTTTAGATGTGTTGGTGTATTTTTCATAATTAAAAATCAAATATTCACAAAATATAGTTTTTAAGTATGTCCAATCGGCATTGCGCTATAAGGTTATGATTGACTCAAATATAATTTAAGAAGTTATCTACAAAAAAATTATTTGCATGAAAAAAATTAACTTTTAATCAGAAATCCTTGTTTTCCTCTTCAACAACATTTTGGTTTTCCGTACTGTTTGAGATACCCCTTGAAAATTTGAAAAACTGAAAATTTTACTTTTTTTGGTTTATGGATTTTTGCATATATAAATTTAGTTCAAAATATATGTAGTGATTTTTACTTAGAAAAACCACGATTATTCGATTAGAAAGGTAACAAATGTATATAGCTGAAAATGCAATAAAATCGATATTGAAACAAAAATTATTTGATGACTTTTAGTTCTATAACGACGATTTATAATCCGATTTTAACGTTTTTAGTATTTTTGAAATTAAAAAAACACTGTTGTAAATTAATTTAATAATTGGGCAAGTAACTATTACCTTTTACTTCTTGAAAAAATGGTATAAAAAACTAGGTTAAATGTAAAACTTAAGTTTGGTACAATGGGTACAAATGTTATACTTTAAAAAAAATCAAATTCAAATATTCTGTATTTTTGGTTTTAAACTTGAAAAGTGAAAATAATCATTAAAAATACATTGTGTATATCTGAAGTAGTTTTCAAACGAGATGTCGGTATTGATCACCTTTAATATAATACACAAATTGAATTTTGTTTCCAAAGGTTACTTAGATATGTACACCTTCCTAAAATCTTCAAACTATCTCCTCCGTTTGGGTCCAAGACTAAATTAGGGAGCGGTCGGACTTGTGGTACCCTAGATAAATCGAAAACTTATACACCTACCTATATGAACATGTAGGTACTGAAATGAAAGATATTGATCTCACGATTAATATGTTATTATGTTCATGGTTCGATAACCCCAGTAACCTCAGGACCCTTTTAAGTTTTAACAACTGAGTTCATTTTATACACGAAACAAGTGTGGGTAGGCAAACGAAAAGAAATTTAATCAGCAGTCCAGTATTATACACTAATTACACTCAAGGATTGAAACCTAAACGAATAACGATTTCGATTTCGGTTTCGGTTTTTTCCGTGTTTCGGTTTTAAGTTTTTATAACGAAACGGTTTCGGTATACCGATTCCAAGTTACGGTTTCGGTTTTGCTTTCGGTTTTTGTATAAAATTTATTTTTTCCATATTTTTCAAATAATTTAACATTGTTTATATGGTGCTAAGTTATGTTCAATTTGTGATATTAGGGTAAAGTGGGAAGCGAAATTTAAACAATGTTTGTTTTTATTTTAGTGAAAATATTGTTTTATATGAATTATTTAATTGATTTCGCCAAGAAACAATTTCAATCGTGGCCACAAACCAATGAAAAGCAACATTTTGACTTCACCTGAGATATGATCTGAATTGCAGAAGTGAACCGAGAAGCGAACCTTAAACAAGAGCAGGAAGAATACATCGGTAACTGTCTTAAACTTCATGAAAAGAAGAGGAAGAATTTTGTACAATTTTCATCCATAAAAGAAATTTTGAACTGCAATATCTGCCTGTATACTTGAAATGTTTGAACTTGTCGAACTTGTCGAAAAAATGTAGCCTGCGGCGCTTCCTCAATATAACTTTCCAACGAAATATTATAATTAATTGTTGAGCTGTTTTTTTACTATTTTTTACATAATTACAAATTCTAATCGCTATCATAAAAATGACCATATAATTACAAATGTTAAATTATTACCTGCACCGGATTTCGATTTTTCTAGGGTATCACAGATCCGTCCGCACCCTATATTTTTTCATGTTTAAGGAAATAAAACTGTTGATTTAAAGAAAAAAACAGTTGTTTTAAAGAACTACAGTTATGTATAATTCATTATTCACTGTATTTGATAAGAAAATATAAAAAAGGGCGCAAAATAAATTTTTGGGGCGCATTTTAGAAAAATTGGAAAAAAGGCGCAAAAAAAAATAATTTTTTAAAAACGCTCTATCAACACAGTTTCCGAGAAAAACTATTAAAATTTAAAATACTTTTATATTTTACATACAAATTATTAAAAAATAGCGATTTACCCAAATTTCTCGAAAACGTTATGTAATAGAGCAAAACTGAGTATGCAACGAAACTCAACACCAGCTAATTAAATAAAATTGATGTATGGGATGTCCATGATAAAAATCGTGTTAGGCAGTGTAGTTTATTAAAACAGGAATTAAATTTCATGACACATCACTTATCCACTTATTTAGTTTATTGCATTTGGGAGACATCATTTCATTGCAATTTTGAAATTGTCTATTTACACAGAAAAAAAATGTACATCATATTGATGAATTCCGTTCTTCAAACCAGGATTCATTGTATTGAAGAGCCATTCATAATATTAATGACTAACGCCATCAATGTTATGAATGCTATCATAAATATGAAGAACGCTTGGTAACTGTCGAAAAAGTGTTCTTCAATATGATGAACTGTATGTGAAGAATACGTTTCATCATATTAATGAACCAAAATATAAAATACAACATATATGTTCTTTATATTGAAGAATGCTGTTCATTAAACCAAATTTCTATCAACATATTTTTTTTGTTCGTTCATGTTTTGCCGTACTTCTCAATTCTCAAGTAGTTCTTGTGTGTTATTTCTTATATAATGCCTGATCAACATGCATAAATTAGTAAAATCTTTTATAATATATTTATTATAATTACAACTTTTTGTTAATAAAAAGTTATATATATAAAAAATATATTTTTGAAAAAATATTTTTTTTTTTTTAACAAATTTATTTATTGAAAATGTTTTCAACAAATTTTTTTTGGATTTTTTTTTTCGAAAAATATTTTTTTTCCAAAAATATTTTTTTCGAACATTTTTTTTTTGATATTTTTTTTTTACATTTTTTTTTGGAACAATTTTTTTGTCCAAATTTTTTTTTTTGGGATAATTTTTTTTTACTGTTATTTTTTAAATAAAATTTTTACATTTTTTTCAAATTATTTTATAAATTTTTTTTTTTTTTGTAAAAAAATATTCTGAACAAATTCATCAATATCACAATTCAAATTCATTGTATTGAATATTTTGTTCATATATATAATGAATACAATTATTAATATGTCATTTAATGAACGGTGGTATCAATATGATGAAATACTCAAATTTGTGCCTATGAATTATGTGCTAGTGACATGAATGTAAACCAATATAAATGAATACTGTATAATTCAAATGTTTTAATATTCAAATTATTTTGTTGCACTCTAAATGCTCAAAATGTTTAATTTAAAAGTGTGCACTTTAAATTTAAAAAGGACACCTTTAATTTTTACGTCTCACATTTAGCTTTATTTAAAAGTTTCAAAAAACATTCTCAAGCGCATATTTCCAATGCAATTTTAATCTCATTCGCATCAGTGATCTGTGTTGTAATACTTAAAAGTTTCGATTTCCCATATAATGCGTTGAAATACTCAAATTTGTGCCTATGAATTATGTGCTAGTGACATGAATGTAAACCAATATAAATGAATACTGTATAATTCAAATGTTTTTAATATTCAAATTAATTTATTGCACTCTAAATTGTCAAAATGTTTAATTTAAAAGTGTGAACTTTAAATTTTAAAAGTCTGTATTTTTTCTCGTTGTATTTGCTGCTCCTTTGCTGCCACTACTGTTGCTGCTGTTCCTACTGCTGCCGCCTTTGTGCCAATTGCACAGCATATCGTTGCTATCTACATTCTCTATATGGTGACATCCGCATAATTCATGCAACTTTATTGAATTTGAATATTGCTTTGAACCAAATTGAAAATATCGTTATTAATATTATTGGCTGCCTAGATGTGTATGCAACGTGAGGGTTGACATTTATGTTCGTAATTTGTGCCCGGTAATGGAAACCTGACTGCAGTGATCTTGAGAAAATTTATATGCTGTATGGTGTCATAAAATTGTCTAGTTTATTTAAGAGTCTCTGGCACTTTAGAGGTTTGCTCTAATAAAAAAGCTGTTGTTTCCGATTTTTTTTTTACATTAAATTCAGTACAATTTTTGTGATTTAAGAATTGTGACGAATTTTCTTAAATTTGTGTTGCTCTAAATTTACAAAGAGGTTAACCTTAATGCCGAAATTCGAATTGCACTCACTGCCAAACCAACTTATTCGGTTATCTCAAGTATTGTGTCGTTTCTTACAGCCAAAACTATCATCTTTGTAGTTCGGACAACAAACAATTTTGAACAATTTTAAAGCATGTTGGTCTATGTATATGATGTAATTTGCATACGATAGTTCCATCAAATAATTTGCAAAAATTTCATTTTAACCGAAATAATTTGATTATTACAACTAAATCTTTTATTCTTCCATTCTATACAAACAGATGGAGTTTCTGTGTGTACTACACCATTTCTAATTGAAATTGATGCTTTCCATTTGAAATTGGGAAATTGCAAATGAAATTGAGTGATTTCCATTTGAATTTTAGAAAATTCCAAATTTAATTGAGATTTACATTTGAAATCGAGAAAATTCCAAATTAAATTGAGATTTGAAATTAAGAAATTTGCAAAAGATATTGACATTTTCGTTTTCGAATTTGAACAAATAAAATTGGGAAAACAATGAAATTTCATATTTTTCATTGGAAATTAATATTTTTATTATATACGCCGACGGTGTATAAAAACTTTACTAAAAACGTTGGAGCCCAAATGGAAAACGATGCCGTTTCGATTTTTGGAACCAGAAACGGAACCAGAAATTCATAAAATGTATGTATGGAGCAGGAACCCTTATAATTTATATTTAGGTTGGAACAGGTACCGGAATCGGAATCTTATAACCAGAACCGATATCCCAAGGGATTTAATTTTTAATGTTCTCAATTTCAAATTTAAAATCTCAATTTATTTTACATTTTTTTCAATTTCAAATGAAAAATTTCATAATTTCAAATCGAAAAGTCGCAATTTTATATTAAAGTTTCTCATTTTCACGTGAAATTTCCTCAATTTTGTATGATAATTTCTTAAATTCCATTTTAAAATCCCAATTTCATTTAAAACTTTTTCAATTTAAAATGAAAAATCTCAATTTAAAATGAAAAATTTCAATTTCATTTGGAATTTTCTCAATTTATACTGGAAAATGTCAATATCATCTGGAATTTTCGCAATTTCAAATGGAAAATCTCAATTTCATTTGGAATTTTTTCAATTTCAAATGGAAAGTTTCATTTTCATTTGGAATATTCTCAATTTGACATGGACAAATTTCAAAATCATTTGGAATTTCAGTTGGAAATGGTGTAGGCTGACAATAGATTAGACGATTTTAAATAAATAAATAGTCAAAAAATAAGCTATTGGATGAGAAAAACGATGCTAAATCCGAATATGAGGAAATGGATCCGCCAGAACCTCGAATTTAGCCTTTTAGTACCCAAATCAACAATTTTAAAATTGCGTATCAATGAAGTCTTCTAAAATAATATAGTAAAGATAAAAATAAGATATCGTCTGTTAGAAAATTAAATTTCAATTCAATATATATAATTCGCGGTTCCTGATTTTGACTGGTTACTCAGTTTGTTTCTATTATGTAAAATTTTTAAGAAAATTGATCTCGAAATATTAGGCCTAAGCGCGGATCCAGGGGGATGGCACTTTCGAATTTTTCAAACAAACTTTTAAAAAAACAAAACATGAAAAAATGCGCATAATATTCAAAATTTTGCTCCTTTTTAAAAGAGCGGAAACTATAGAGAAAGGCGAAAAATTTGCAAAAAATCATAAAATTGCAAATTTTCCCTCTACAGAAGGGCGCAAAATGTTCAAAAAAGCATAAAATTGCAAGTGCGCCTAATTTACAAAATTTTTGCGCCTCTACAGAAGGGCGCAAAATATATAAAAAGGCGCAAAAATACATAAAATTGCAAATGCGCTTAATTTACAAAACTTGTGCGCCTCTATAGAAGGGCGCAAAATATAGAGAAAGGCGCTAAATTTTCAAAAAAGCATAAAATTATAAATGCGTCTAATTTACAAAATTTTTGCGCCTCTATAGAAGGGCCGGATTTCGATTTTTCTAGGGTATCACAGATCCGTCCGCACCCTATATTTTTTTCAAGTTTATGGAAATAAAACTGTTGATTTAAAGAAAAAAAGTTGGTTTAAAGAACTACAGTTGTGTATAATTCATTATTCACTGTATTTGATAAGAAAATATAAAAAGGGCGCAAAATAAATTTTTGGAAAAAAGGCGCAAAAAAATCAATCGCCCCCCCAAATCATACTTCTGGATCCGCCCCTGATTAGGCCCTGTTCAGCCACTTTTTTCACTAACAAATACTGTCCCTTACACAACTAATACAAAAAACTAGTTGTAATAAACTAGTATACAAAATAAACGCAATTTTTTTTCCAATTATCAAGTCTAATTACAATATATACCGATAAATACTCTTATTCCGATATGGTTTTAAAATATTTGAATCTAATCCCAAAAAATATTGACTTTTCTATTTTTGTATGATTTTTTAAGCATTTTGATCTAATGATAAATAAGAAATTGATTTATGGTTATGTGGAGCATAGTTCAGTCTAACGATGAAAATTACTAACTTTTTTGTATAGGTTCTCATTTTTTAAAAACGCGCAACACAGTTTCCGTGAAAAACTATTAAAATTTAAAATACTTTTATATTTTACATACAAATTATTAAAAAATAGCGATTTACCCAAATTTCTCGAAAGCGTTATATAATAGTTATATAATTTCATTTTTCGAAAATAATATTTTTCAGGCAAACGTTTTCGTACATTTTTTATTATTTTCGATTTTTTTTTATTTTCGAAATTTTTTGAAAAATCTGAAAAATTTATTAGTTTTTAAAAATAAACGAAAAAATTTTAGATTATTTAATCAAGCAAAGAAGTATTGACAATTAAAAGGCATAAACCTTATACCAATTATACACTCAAAATAATTTTTTCGTCATTTTAAATTTCGTAAAATACACGAATAATTCGTAGAAACATTAGTAATTTCTAATATTGAAAATTATATCATATTAAAGACTAAATTCAATATAGACCTACATTCGCAATATTTGAAAAAAATATACAAAATTCAATTTGAAAACATAAAACCAACCTAATATATTTCAGTTTGTTCATCTAACTGTATGACACTCAATGGGCAATAATTTCACCAGAACCGAAACAAGGTCACCAAAGATTTATATCACTGACTCAACTGGCTCAAGTGGCGACCACAGCATCAAAATGCGACCGACTCACAGACCCGCCGCCGGCTGCCTCCGCAGTGCCCGGCCTGGTGTCATAATCCCAGCCACTTTGTCGTGTTCATAATCGTTCTGAGTCAATATCTTGATTCGTATAATAGTTTTCAGTGGATTTTTTTTTGTACACCGCTCTACTCATGACCGAACTCAGCATGTTATGAATCGCTCTTTGCTGCTGTTGTCTGCGTCTCTATGGGATTTTATTAGGCTGCGGCCTCGCAAAAGCACATTTGAGGCACATACAAAACTGCTGAATATATTAAAAAAAATAAAAGAAATAAGTACAAAAAAAAAACTTTGTACTTAGTATGAAAAACATGTGTAGTATAAAAATGCAGCACAAAGCCTACTACTTACTACTGGCAAAAGGTAAAAGTTGAAAAGCTATTCATACGGCTATGCGATATTTTCACAAGGGAACTGAGTATTTTGCTTTCATTTTATTTTATATTATTTTTTCTATTTTTTCATTTCCGTTTGCTGTTTAAAAATCTAACATGCGAAGGTATTTTTGTACAGCAGGATATTTATTGTTGGTAGCAGTGCAGGCATGAAATTGTTTAAATTAAAAAAAAATCTTGCAATTCTGAAAAATAACTTAGAAATTTTGGAATATGTGTTTATATTAAAAATATATATAAATTAGAGATTTTTAAAAATTTCCCAAAAAGGGAAATTTTTTAAAACTTTCAATATTATAAATAAATAATATTTTCTTGCATAAAAGCACTATTTTTAAACATTTGCATGTATTAAAAAAAAATCCCTGAAAGGGAAATTTTAAAATTTCACATTTACTTCATTTGTATGTTTTTTTTTATTAAAAATGTACATAAAATTTGCACTTTTTAAAAATTTCCCATAATGGGAAATTTTCTAAAACTTTCCATATTTGCTTGAATAAAAATCATTTCACAAATAGTTGAAAAATCCATAAAGGGAAATTTTTTCGTATTTACTTCGACTCCGATGTTTGGTTGAAAAAAGAAAAAATAAATTACACATTTTTTAAATGAAAAATTCTCCAAAAATTTAATTTTATTGTTTTATGTATAAATATTAATTTTTCAAAAATATTGAATAATTTCCGTGTATTAAAAAAAAATCCCAAAGAGGGAAATTTTCAATATTCATTACTGCTTCGTCTGCTATGTATAAAGAAACCATATTTGCTTGTATAAAAACCAATATTTACACAACTTGCGTATATTAAAAAAAAAATCCCTAAAGGGAAATTTTTTAAATTTCATAGTTTCTTCATCCAAAATGTTTCTTTTTAAAAATCCATAAAAATTACACACTTCTTAAAAATTTCACTTAAAGGGAAATTTTGTGAACCTTTAAACTTTGACTGCATAAAAATTACACACTTCTTAAAAATTTCACTTAAAGGGAAATTTTCTGAACCTTTAAACTTTGACTGCATAAAAATGTTACTTCAACAAAAACATATTTTTCATGAATATGGATTATATTAAAAAAATCCTTAAAGGGAAATTTTTTAAATTTCATAGTTTCTTCATCCAAAATGTTTGTTTTTCAAAATCCATAACAATTACACACTTCTTAAAAATTTCCCTTAAAGGGAAATTTTCTAAACCTTTAAACTTTGACTGCATACAAATGTTACTTCAACAAAAACATATTTTTCATTAATATGGATTGACATAATGCCAATTTGCGTATATTAAAAAAATCCTTAAAGGGAAATTTTTAAATTTCATAGTTTCTTCATACAAAATGTTTGTTTTTTAAAATCCATAAAAAGTACACAGTTTTTAAAAATTTCCCTTAAAGGGAAATTCTCAAAACTTTTAAATTCTGACTGCAAACAAATGTTACTTGAACAAAAACATATTTTTCATTAAAATGTTCATTAAAGGGAAAATTTCCCTTAAAGGGAAATTCTCAAAACTTTTAAATTCTGACTCCAAACAAATGTTACTTGAACAAAAACATATTTTTCATTAAAATGGGTGTATTTAAAAAATTTCCTCACGAGGGAAATTTTTATAATTACTTTGTAATTACGCCAAATAGTACACCACTGCAATAATCAATGCGCCAGCCACTGCTGCAACCGGCAAAATATGCAATTCTTGCCTGGTTTGTTGCCAACTGAAATGTTCTTTCAATAGTTTATTTTTTTTTTGTTTGTACTTTCGTTGTTGTTGCTGTTACAGCTGATTGTATAGCGCAGCGCCATAAAAAATATTGAGGACGTCCATTATGGTGAGTGCAAAATGTCTGCCTGCATGTCTTGCCGTTCGGTTGTTGTGCATAACATGCGGCCTACGAACACATTGACGTTTTAGCAACACATACTACGCAGTCACACAGTTTGGTGGTCATGTGATGGCCGGTCAAATGCAACTATAAGAAGAAGTAGAAAATTATTAGCAGCAGCAGTTGCAGCGACATGGCAGCAACAACAATATCTGCAAGATTAGCAACAACAGGGGCTGCAGCATTGTACAAATTGTTGGCAACTGGAAATGTGTTGTTGCAACAGCAGTGACATAACTTTAAACGTTTGTTTGGCAGAACTTTAAAATATTTTTTTACAAATAACTTTTTGAATTTCGTACTCTTACAACATATACTGAGGAATATAAAAATCTCACTGAATAGCAAACAAATATTTATAGTGATAGCGAAAAGAAAATTCTTAAAATACCTCTTAAATTATAAAATCCTCAGACATAGAAATATGCAAGGAAACTGGTAACTGGTTTTGAGAAATTGCACAGGAATATTGTACGAAATACACATTGCATAGCAGACATTGGAAATGGAAATATAGCCTGTCTGTAGCAAGCAAAAATATTAAATATGAGATTTATGCTGATATCACCGCCCGCCATTTTCGCATACAACATAATCTTCTAGTTGTACCAAACAGTAATTCGTATGTGTTTTGTTATTGCTTTCTTCGATCACTTGAGTAGCTTTCTTCGATCACTTGTGTAGCAGTATATCTAACACAATAACAAAGCTGTGATCACTTTATTGTTGTTGCAAATGAAACAGCAAACATATGTGAATCCACACTTATAATATAACATGCATAAAATACACGAAAATATCACTGCATTTGGCGAATATATTAGTGAAAATGATCCACGAAAAAATTCGTATAAAGTACGAATAAACTTTCGTAAAATTACGAAATATATTTAAGTTTAAAATCGTATATTTCACGAAAAGCATTTGTGAAAATGATGCACGAAATCACTTGTACATCTGAGAATGAGCTCACATACTCTGTCTCTCTCTTTCTCATATTCCTATATACACAGAAAAAAAAATTCTTCAATATGATGAATTTATTCATAAATATTATGCATTTTTTTCACCAACTACCAGATTCATCATATTGATACCACCGTTCATTAAATGACAAATTAATATATGTATTCATTATATATATGAACAAAATATTCAATACAATGAATTGTCATATTGATGAATTTGTTCATAATATTTTTTCAAAAAAAAAAAAAAATTATGAAATAATTTGAAAAAAAGTGTAAAACTTTTATTTAAAAAATAACAGTAAAAAAATTTACAAAAAAATTATCCCAAAAAAAATTTTTGGACAAAAAAAATTGTGCCAAAAAAAAATTTCGAAAAAAAATGTCTTCGAAAAAAAAATGTTCGAAAAAAAAATCGAAAAAAAAAATCGAAAAAAAATATCTTCGAAAAAAAAATTTGTTCGAAAAAACATTTTTTTTTTTTTTCAAAAATATATTTTTTATAAAAATAACTTTTTATTAACAAAAAGTTGTAATTATAATAAATATATTATAAAACATTTTACTAATTAATGCATGTCGAGCAAGCATTAAGGACTGCGTCAAATAAAATTGTCCGCTACAAAAATGAAAAAATCTAGAAATCTAGTAATCGAATTTTTATAGAATAAAATATTTTATTTTGAAAATTACTTTTAGATTTAAAAAAAAATATAAAAACCAGAAATTAATATTTTTTAATAAAAAGTTTTAATTTTTCCGGAACCCCTTCCAATAATGTTGTAATGGTAGTGTCCGACACCCTCACAGCTGCTGAAGACCACTTTCTTTTAAAGTCTTAAAGGTCTTTGGCCACTTTTTTTGTTGTCTTCATCTCCCTTTTTACTAAAGCCCAGTATCTCTCAATCGGCCTGAGTTCTGGACAGTTTGGTGGACTGGCTTCTCTAGGCACCAAAATCACTGCATTTTGTTGGATCCACTCTAAGACCGTTTTGCTGTAGTGACATGAAGCGAGGTCAGGCCAAAAAAATGTGGACACTTCATGTTGTCGTAAAAATGGAAGCAATCTCTTTTGCAAGCATTCCTTCACATATATTTCGCTATTAATTGTACCCGATGTCACGAATGAGCTGCTCCTTTTTCCACAACTGCAAATTGCCTGCCAAACAAGGAATTTCTTTGGGAATTTTGTCATTTTTTTTTTGATTTGAATTTTTCACCGACATTTCCTCGAGAATCGGCTGTATAAAATTCCTGCCCAGGTAGCTGAGAAAAGTCCGCTAAAACATAAGTTTCGTCGTCCATTATGCAACAATAAAAAAAAATCTTGGTTCAACTTTTTAGCTCGTTGTTTTGTGATTTCATTCTTGACGACATTTCTATTCGGAACTTTTTGGACCTTGTACGTCTTCAGCCCAGCTTCTTTCTTAGTCCTGCACACGAAAGATTCTGAGCAATCCGCCTTTCTCGCCAATTTCCTTCCGGATATGCTTGGATCTTTCTTTAAAATATTCACAACCTTCTTCGACTGTTCACGATCATGTGGGCCTTTTTTTTACCTGAACCTTTCTTCCGATCAATACTCAGGTCTTTCTTAAAGCGGTTGATAACGCGAGAAATGGTCTTAAGGTTAGCCCCTACCTCCTTGGCAATTTTTTTAAAAGACCAACTAGGTTGTTTTTGAAAAATTTTTATTATATTTTCTCGCACTTCCACTTCGTTTGCCATTTTCGCGTTAAATAAATTTTGTATTGACTATAACTGACACAAATTATTTTCTCATTTTTTTTTTTAATTTGAATCATGCAATAGCACATTATGGGAAGATATGTAACATATCTTAGCGCTTCTGAATATAAGTTTATATACCCTTATGTAATATAAATCCGTTCGCGTGCTTCACTTTTAATGAAATCTATCAAAGATAGAGGTCGATAACGCTATATTGGTTCAAAATTCTAAAGAATTGTTTATTTATAAAATATTAATTGATAAAGTGAAGTGAAATTATTTTTTTATGACATAATATTTCAGTTTAATATCATATAATTAAATATATAACGAACAATTACTTTGAAGAAATTTTGCTTTTTTGAACATTTAAGACGAAATTTGAAATTTAAAGTGCCCCTGTATTGTTGATACTAGGGGCACATTCAAGTGACATACCTAAAAAATCATTGCTATTACAATACGTTGCAATAAAAAAATCAAACCAACAATTCCTCATAAGCCGCTCCTCACACGTTCGATAATAGGTGCAAAATTGTATTTTTTTGGATTTCCAGCGCATATACTGTGGAATAGATTCTGTTATATTATAAATTATGACAAGGAATTATTTTTTGATAATCAAATACAACATAATGTATCAAATACAGTTTAATCTGATCAAATTGAAATGATTTCTTAAAAGTTATTTTAAGGAAATGGTGATTTTTTGTAGAATTAAGCTTAATATTCACATTTAAAGTGCTCATGTATTTTTGATCTTAGGGGCACATGCACGCGGCATACCTTAAAATATTTTCTCTTGTATTATCAGTTCATAAAAAATTTCAAATTAGTGATTTATTTAAAGCCGCTATTGATACAGTCGATAATATGTCAGAAAACATGGTTCCACCATAAGTTTGAATTTTGTTTTCTCAATAAAAAATGATTGATCAATAATACTGAAGCGGCATTGTATTTTTAAATTAACTCGTGGTATAAATTTCCGATTAAACTTATGCTCAGCCATATTCAGAAGGACTTGTAGATGTGCTTTCGATAATAGTGATTTTTTCGGGCCAATCACGTTTTTTTTTTCGAAAGTTCCAACGTTTTTCGTTTTTGTTGGTGTTAGGGGCACATTCACAAGTCATATCTTAAAATTTTTATATTTACCTCCTTTATTAAAAATTAGATTCTAAAGGATACATTAGATGCAATCCCCGGCTCACACGTTGAAAAGAAGCTCAAATTTTCGTTTTCGTTCCAAAAGTTGTATCATACCTCCACATCTGTCCAAATTTCATTTGGGATATGGCACACTTATGCAACATATATATTTTTTTGTATTCGGATATTAGCTAGCGATTGTATTAAAATTGTAGCGATATCTTGCAAGCCGTAGCAATAGTGATGATTAGAACGACACAAAATGTGCGCGAATCATCGGTATTTTTGATGTTTTTCTTACTTTAGCCACATGTAGCAAATCGACAGAGCAACTTATGAACTCAAAAACGGTTGGGATTTATTAATTCATCTATTTCTTACAATATTCAATTAAAATGTAAAATATAAAAAACAAAAAATCATTTTTATTCATTGCTTTATGTCAATATCATGAAGGTTAAAAGTTTTCTCGATTTGCTCTTATGTATCTATTTTGTTCTGTGATGGGATAAAATTGAGTATGCATTTAAAATCAAAAACCTCGAATTATATAAACATTATGTATTCATACACTAAGGACAAATCATTCGAGTACTGTAATTAGTGTCTGCAAAGTTATCATTTTAAATACTGCATATTAAAAACATCTAAATGTGTAAAATAAAATTATATAATCTGCGAAAAAGTTTGAAATCTTAAATATAGCCCACAATTTAAAAATGCCTTTCCGAAAAGCAACTTTTCCAACAACAATAAAATAAAGTCATGTTCTGTTGTCAACACTTTGGCCATTTTACTTGTGTTCTTCTCGTCTCTGCAGTCCGTCGAGACAACAACAGCAATACTAAAAAAACGGAAAACGAAGTCTACATTTTTAAGCGCCCAACTTTAAGCGCTTTGTCTGCTTTTAGGCGCTGTAAAAGAAAAATTCTTCGAAAAAAATGCGGGTTGTCTGTTTTTATTGTTGCTAGAAAATAAAAGAGTAGTTTGCTATTAAGTATTTCTTATAGAAAAGGGAAACAAAAATATATAAAGCCCCGCATCTTTAAGGATGTAGAAAAAGTATCATGTCAGAAAAAAAAGACAATGCGAGTAGGAGGATTTTGTCCAAAAGTGGAAACTATAAAAGTTTCAACAAAGAAAGCCAAAAACTGCTAAAATAATGTAAAAGTGGCAACAACTACAAAAAAATTGTTTGGTTTCCTCCGGAAAAGAGGGCATAATGAGCAAAAACTTTGGCTATACATTGTTGCGATAGAGTCGCGCGCATTTAGGCGCGCTGATTGTTCGGGAATTTTGGGTTTTTTGGGTGCAGTTTGAGAAAGTTTTCGAACATTATGACAGGCAACAACGGATAGTTTTTAAGTGGTAAATGGCGTTGTCTTGTACCATAAGCCAAACATTGTATTGAATATAGGACGTGGCAGTGTTTCTGACTTGAGTTGAAAACATTAATGTTGGTGGGAATAGGCTAAAATGTGCAGTTTGGAATATGTAAAAATTTAAAACTGTTGAACTTTATCAACTGTTTTTAAAATAATGTATCTTAAGGTAAGCATTTGATAAAAAACGAGGCTTAATTTCTGTTTATCCTATTAATATAATAAATCTGTTTGATCGTTTGTACGTTTGTTCCGCTTCTCCGTCTAAACGGCTGATCCGATTTTCTTGAAATGAGGTATGGGTTGGAAGGAATGATAGGCTATATATGGTCGGGATTGGACAAAGAGGCGTGGCACCTCCCATACAACCTAAATTTCAATACTAAAATTTACACACTAAAATTCACCACACAGTAAAACGCACCACACAAAAACGCACCACACAAAAATGCAACACACTAAAATTAACCACACTAAAACTCACCACTCTAAAATTCACTACACTAAAACTCACCACACTAAAATTCACCACACTTAAACTCACCACACCTTAATTCACCACACTAAAACTCACCACACTAAAATTTCACAACACTAAAAGTCACCACACTAAAACTCATCACAATAAAATCCACCACACTAGAACCCACCACAGTATAATTCACCACACCAAAACTCACCACACTAAAACTCACCACACTAAAACTCACCACACTAAAACTCACCACACTAAAACTCACCACACTAAAATTCACCACACTAAAACTAACCACACTAAAATTCACCACACCTAAACTCACCACACCGAAACTCACCACATTAAAACCCACCACACTAAAACTTCTACTGGGAAAACTCTACGGGGAAGAGTTCTATGGGAAAGAATTCTACCGGGAAGAATTCTACCGGGAAGAATTCTACGGGAAAGCGTTCTATGGGGAAAAAATGTACGGGAAAGATTCCTACTGGGGAAAATCTATGGGGAATCACAGTTTGAGAAAGAATTGTCTATGAGAAAAGTTGTTTTAGCGGAGAATTATTATTGTTTTGTTTACTACATTTATAAAACCAATGCAAATGCTCATTTTAGAGAATATAATGATTGTGTGAAATATAGGTTTTTGGAAATATTTTTATTACATTGTTAACTGGTATGAATATTACATAATGTCTTTACGTTTACTTATCCAAACCTTTTCTTAAATTCACTTTTATCTTATCATTCCCTATCATTCTTACTATCTTTATATTCCCGACCCTGCCTCCAGCAGCAAACACACTATTTAGACATTTTTGTTTTGAAGTTAAATTTTTGTTTTGAAGTATTATATAGAATTTTAAATTTTTTTTGCAAGCTCAAGATAGTTTAAAAACATATTTTTAAAATATGTTAATCAGACAAAGACGTAGTTTGTACTAAAAAGTGTTTGTTTTCTGTTCTGGAATCTGCTTTAAAATTTAATATAATTTTTGAATCTGTTATACACTTTCCAAAAACTTTAATTGTGAGTTTGCCAGAAAAATGCCAGAAATATTCTAGAAAAATTCCAGAAAAATTTTGTCTCTGGTACCCTAGAGAATATTTTTGGCAGGCTCAATGCAGTTTAGAAACATATTGATGAGAAACATATAAAAATTGTAAGCAGAAAAAGGAGTAGTTTGTATCAAAATCTGTATGTTGTCTGTCCGTTCCCAAAATTCGGCAGGAATCGCCCTTGAAAATTCAATAAGCAATGATATTATGCCATACACTTCCCAAAAACTTCGAATTAGCTGTGTGTGTACCGAAAATATGCCGTACTGTACTGACCAATTTTTTTTTATTTTTTTCACCCACTACTTATAGAGATATACCCAGTCTGCCATATCTCGGAGACCTTCGATACCTCGAAGCTTTCTCGAATAACTTCGATAAAAAAAGTTCGATCTCGTTGCTTTCTCGATTCTAATTTTGAAACATTTTCGTACATTCAAATTCTTTGACAAGATACGATATTTAAATATTTATCACATCGATATCGCAATATTTTTCGCAGGAATTTCGAATTTTGTTCATTTTTTTCTTCGATATCGTTCCAATTTTCGAAATTGGAACGATATCCGACAGAACGTTCCGATATCTACCTACCATCTACGTCCAATTTGACGCTCGATATCGTTACGAGAACGGGGCCGATATCGTGTGATTTCACCATCTACTCGCAATGATCTCGTAACGATATCGATACGAATGGCAAACTGGGTAGTGGCTCAAACTAGAAATGCTAGAAACTCCGTTGATGGTTTGTTTTAAAGCATGGTCATTATTTTGGTCATTATTCTTGCACTTCAAAATTCATGTCTGTAAAAAGGAACCTTTTTTAAATTCTGAAAAAAATCCTAAGTTTTCATCAATTTATTATTAATGTTCATGCAAAATTTCAAGATGGTATTTTGATAGCATCATATTTTAAAAAATAATTTTCTACATTTTTATTTATTTTTTGTATAAATTTCATTTTTTTCTACAGTAAAAGTTGTAATAATTCCTGATTATATATGTAACTCTGATTTCTAAAATGGCGACAGTATTATCATATTGAATCTAGTTTTTGAGGTATTGATTTTGGGATATAGTTTTTTCGATTTTCGAACTATCAGAGTTACAAATACATCAGAGATACAAATACATTAATCCCTAGTAGAAATTTGCCCGATGCGCCATCGGGAAATGATCGGGTTTTCGTTGGGTAAGCCCTATTAGAGAAAATATGATCATTGCCTTTGCATGCCCTTATCATGCTTACCATAGCAGGGTTTACATTATCTAAACAGTCAATGTTCCCGATCATAGCTACATAATTTGTTCCTCATAACGAAATTAGTATCAGGCAATGATCGAGATTAATGAGAGAAACCCTATTATGCTCGTGCTCAGACAAGGCAATTGTCGGGTAAATATTAAAATGGGGAATTGTCCGATCAGTACATGATCATGGCCTGAGGTCAATGCATGATCAGGACACTGCGTTACATTATGGGCATCGTCATATCCCGATCACCTCAAATAATGACATGATCACTTCATGACCATGGCCCTACCAAAATTTCTACTAGGGATATGTAATACAAAAAATATGTAAAAATTTAGAAAATTAATTTTTGAAATATGATGAAATCAAAATACCATCTTGAAATTTGGCATGAACATTTATATTAAATCAACCAACATCTGTGATTTTTTTTAGAATTTTTAAAAAGGGTGCTTTTTAAGGGCATCTATTTTGAATTGCATGGATAATTACCACGGGCCACATGTTCAATTTTAGAAGTTATAACTTAATTGGTATAAAAGTTTGTTCTATTAGCTTTAAAACGAGTCATCAACGGAGTTTCTAGTATTTTTACTTTAAAAGATATTGAAATATGAACAACCATAAAAAAGTTCATTGAAATCGAAGAAGATGAGTTCCAACCGCTGGTCGATTTGGTGTGGAATGGCCCATGTATAAATTTATTTGCATCTAAACATATTTATACTTATGGGTTGTTTGGATATTTGCATAAATTAAAACTATTGCAGCAACATTTTCATAAACATTATATTCAGTGTGCTTTAAAGATTTTTTAAAAATGTTATATTCGTACCAATAAATGCTTGTTTGCCTCTCAGTTTCCTTCCATTTCATATCATTTCATATCATTTCATATCATTTCATATCATTTCATATCATTTCATATCATTTCATATCATTTCATATCATTTCATATCATTTCATATCATTTCATATCATTTCATATCATTTCATATCATTTCATATCATTTCATATCATTTCATATCATTTCATATCATTTCATATCATTTCATATCATTTCATATCATTTCATATCATTTCATATCATTTCATATCATTTCATATCATTTCATATCATTTCATATCATTTCATATCATTTCATATCATTTCATATCATTTCATATCATTTCATATCATTTCATATCATTTCATATCATTTCATATCATTTCATATCATTTCATATTATTTCTTATCATTTCATATCATTTCATATCATTTCATACCATTTCATAACATTTCATATCATTTCATATTATTTCATATCATTTCATATCATTTCATATCATTTCATATCATTTCATATCATTTCATATCATTTTATATCATTTCATATCATTTCATATCATTTCATATTATTTCTTATCATTTCATATCATTTCATATCATTTCATATCATTTCATAACATTTCATATCATTTCATATTATTTCATATCATTTCATATCATTTCATTTCATATCATTTCATATCATTTCATATCATTTAATATCATTTCATATCATTTCATTCATTTATATATCGTCACTGTCATGGCAAAGGGGCGAATGTAAATTTTTAAAAATGTTGGGAAATCAAATTTTAAAGTTTGAAGTGCTTTAAAAATTTGAAAAATTTATATTTTCTTAAATTTTTTCTATTATTTTAGTTTATTCGTCAATTATTATAACGTATATAAAATATCTTTAGATTTGGACAACCTACTGAATTATAAATACGGATTTTGTGAGGCTATATCCTGATCAAAATGCAAATATTTTTGTTTTTTATTATATAACTTTTTATTAGCGCAAGATAAAATAGTAATGTAGAGGCATTAGTTGTTTGTTTTTAAAGCACCTATAGATCTGCATCATTAATTAAACATATTTTGTCAAACATTAATTTGCCATTTGTTATTTGCATCATTTTTAAATAATGATGCAGATCAATAGGTGCTTCGAAAACAAATAATAAATTCCTTTACACCACTATTTTATCTTATACCAATAAAAAGTTATGGCGAAAAAACGAAAAGATTCGCCCTTTTGGCATGACAAGATTTTCAATTTTTCAAATTCGCCCTTTTGGTTTTGTCTTTTGTGGCTAGAAATACACAACAAAATGACACGCGATTTTGGCACAGCATACTTGAGGATAAACTACATTCAAAAATGTAAAAAAACGCAAATGTCAAAAATTGCACATTCGCCCCTTTGGCATGATAGTGACGATATCATTTTCTTAGTATTATAAAGATGGAAAAGATTACTTTAATTAAAAGAAAGAGAAATAATGTCAAGAATATATAAAAATAGTTAAATAATAAAAAACAGATAAAATTAGTTATAAAATCATTGAATCCTATATGAATTTGAATATGTTTTTAGTAATAAGAATTTATATTATATCCGTTCCTTTGCTTTCCTAACCTAATGTTAATCATTAACTTTGCTTCTTTTTAATTCTTAAATTTCTTATGTTCTGCACATTTCAATATTCCTCAAAGACCATATAATAAAATGCATTACCATGACCTTCCATTAATTACCACAGTTGACCTATGTCAATAAGTCTTCAACGCACATTAACGCATTTAATTAAATTATCCAATAGCCTGTACTTAAGTGAACCAAGTAGTTTCAGCCTCATTCGTTTGCCAAAATTGGCATGAAATTATAGCCAATTCCGAAAACTTTTATATTTCGTTTTCCTTACGGCCTATTGCTGTTTCCTCCCTATTTCCCTGTAATAAGACATTTCCACAATTTTCGCTTGTATTTGCCTATTCACGCCGTTTTGTTTTGTACTCCTCTTTATTTGTTTGTTTGTTTCTTTTCGATTTTATTATTTGTTTTTTTTTTTTTTTTTCTTTTTTTCCATACGTTTTTGACTTACATATTAAATAGCTTCATTTGTTGTGATTGCATACTTTTAGGCATAGGCATTAAATTATGTCTAACAAGGTCGTTGATTGCCTGGCTGGCACTTACTTAGTTTTTCCAAAGATTTATCGTTTATACTGCAAATAAACAATACAATGCTGCGTACTTTTTTGGCGACATGAACATGAGAGTGTTGCCTGTGTGGTAGGCCTTCTTTTGGATGGAAAACATTTATAGAAATCAATAATTATGGTGGGATATTGCAGATAAATTGGTCGCCCCGAAATTACAGCAATCTATAACCGTTAGATTGTTAAGCAAAAATGATTTATTTGAAGGGAAGTGTAATTTATGTTTTATTGATTCTGGAAATATTCAAATGCATAATACGTTCTATAAATCATTTACTATGAATTATATGGGTATTGAAAATAATTTATAGCATACACTGCAGCGAAATCTAAACTAGTAGCATAAATATGTAGTATTTATATTAGTAACTATGTTTCCAGATCGGTAACTATTTTAAATGGATGCAGAGAAAGCCAGTTAAAACGAGTTGGGAAAGTTAGGTCACATGGGTAAGTTCGGTCACATGGAGCGGATTTTTATAGTCGGTCGGGCCCGACTATGGAATACCCTACACCTATGGTGGTAATATTAATGTGGGATATTTAATTGCATACCTTAATTTTAAAGTTTTTAATTATGCTGAACCTCCCCACCCTCAGAATATTATTCAAAAATCAGAAATTTACGTCTTATATCCCCATAAATTAAAAAATTAAAAAAATTTATATAAAAGTATAAAAAACAAATAAAAAAAATAGAAACATATAATTGGGCGGACAACGTCAATATTTAAAATTTTGAAAGGCTAATATTTCATAGATTTGATTTTAATAATTTGCGGATCAAATTTCCACTATGAAAACCCGGGAAATAATGAAAAAAAAAAGTGGGCGGATCACGCCCATTTTTGGACCACATATTTATAGGTAAATTATAACAATACCTTTTAAATTTTATACCTATACCTTGAATACTTTTCGAGTTATTAGTTCCGAAAGAGTTATATAAAAGTGACTTGTATGGGAGGTGGGCGTGTCCGTTGACCGATTTGGCTCATTTTCAAACTCAGTTCCTACTTTTGGCTAAAATATATTGAGTCGAAATTTCATCGCATTCTGATCAGTATTTCTCAAGTTATTCTGTATTCGGACAGCAAGACGGACAGACAGACAGACAGACAGACAGACAGACAGACGGACATGGCTAAACGGACTCGGGTAGTGATGCTGATCAAGAATATATATACTTTTCCATACCGGACACGCCTCCTAAGGGGCGTTACAATATATGCACAAAGTTAATATACCCTGTACCTCATAGGTGTAGGGTATAAAAATGTTTCGAAATAAATTTTAAAATACAAGTTATATTTCATATATTTATTTTGTTGGAAACGTCTTTCTTTTAAATTTTGTGGTGGGTTCCATCGTGTGTTTTGTTTTATTTCTTGCCGTCATGGACTCATAAAATTTAACAAATAATCTATTTGAAAGGCATTTGTTAAATATTTATAATCGTGCCTTGATAAAAAGCACCGCCTGTCGCTCTTCCTACGCTGTCCACCATCAAGTCTCATTTCAAGACATATATTGATTGGTGAAATTTCATCCATTCGTCCCACATGATCTAAACTTCAAAACCGTTAGATATTGATGAGCTTGACTACATCAATTGTCGTCGAATAGCTTAAAGCTCTAGTGTTCCAACTGGTAAATAGTAAACAGTTTAAAGTAGGATTAAATGAACTAGTTTATAGACTGACTGTAAAAAATTAGTCTATAGACTGGTTAAAAGAATCTAGTTTAAAAACTACTTAAATGTAATGCAAGAGGGGACAATTGACACATCGTAGGACATGAGCATTGAAAAAATTACAATTCATTGTATGAAAATGGGGTCGAATTCGGACTAGTTGAGTGTGTACGGAGAACTAGACCAATACTAGTATTCAACTAGTCCTTTACACTGCAGGATATATTTTGTAACATGTCTTGTCAAATTTCCTAATTTCATACTAAGGTCCACAGCACTCCGACAGACTGTATCCATTGTGCTGTGAAATCTCTTCCCTACGTTTTGTGGTTAATATCACCACGAGGTTCTACCAACCTCCTAGTCCTCAAGCATGAGGCTATGCCAACCTCCTAGTCAGCTAGCATATAGCCGACCTCAGCAGTCCAGAGGTAGCGCACTGGACTTGCATTCTGAAGGTCTCGGGTTCGAATCCCGGCTTGGGCGCTCGTGGTGATATTAACCACAAAATTGTAGGGAATAGAATATAGCCTGTCTGAGTGCTGTGGATCTTAGTAGATATTCAAAAAAAAAAGCATAGGGCTGTGCCAACCTCCTAGTCAGCAGTATGAGGTTGTGCCAACCTCCAAGTCAGCAAGCATGCCGTAACCTTCAATTGAAATTTTATTTTAAGATATTTTTTTATATATAAAACTTATTTATGTAATGTTATTTATGTTTCTATATGTATTTTTGACGCGTAAATATGTTATATTTCACTAGCTAAACAGCAATTTGTATTGAATTCATTCATTATTTTATTAATATTCATATATTTATTTCGCATTTTTACTTAATCAATAAATTTCCTATTCTTTGCGACTTGTGAACATTTTTGACGTTTATTTATTTCTGCATGTACCATAATTGTTGATAAGAAACTAGCCAACCGAACTGCTGATAGACGTGAGGTTGCCATTTGTCATTTATTTTGTTCATACAACAAATGCACAATTCTGACAGAATGAAAAATGAAATCATGAGGTTACGACCACCGAACGTGCAGTTGCACGGACTAATATTTTTTTTTTTTTTACAAATTAACCAACGCTCAGGGGATGCCCCCTATTCGTGCAATGCACAGTGTTGATCGTAAGAAAGGATTATATGTTAAAGGAAGGAGGAAAGATGGAGTAGTGTCGGTGGTGTTTGCTTTAAATTTCCGAATATTAAAAATGTCGGGAAAAACAGACGCAGGGAGTTTGTTCCACAAACGTATCGTGCGACTGAAGAACGAATTATCTCTGTAATTCTGTTGAGATCCGAGTGAACTACGAAGAGGTGGGCTTGGTTCGACGCCCGAGTAGAACGAGAGAATACACGACCTGGTGGAATCAGGCCATGTATTTCCCTCGAACACTTACCATTGTAATACCTATAAAACAGGCTTACACACCCTACGGTCCTTCGGTACTCAAGAGAACCAATAGAGGATGAAATATTTTCATCTCCTATTAAATATATTGCACGTTGTTGGAATCGATCCAGGAACTCCAAGGAAGATTTTGAAGCCCCTGCCCATATGTGCGAATTGTATTCCATCTTAGGCCGAATATAGGTGGTGTAGACAATACGCAAGTCAGCGGGAGTTAAGTATGTCTTACATCGTTTCAAAAAACCGAGGCACTTGGCCGCTTCTTTCGACACATCAAATATGTGATCATTCCAACGGAGGTCACATTGAATTGATATACCCAGAACGTCAAGAGCAGCTGACTGCGCAATATCCCCAGAGTCCATATTGAGGGGAGGGAGGGGTGAATCCATTCTTTTGTGAGATAACAGACAACATTGGGTCTTGCTAGTATTAAAATCAACTCTATTTGCAAGACCCCACTCGGAGATTGTTTTAAGGTCATTATTGAGTGTATCATTCATTGTGCGCCTTTTACTCTCAATCTCCAAAGAGAGTTATTTTGTTGATACAATAACATACTGAGTAACAAATGCACAAACGTCAAATTTTGGCAGAATGAAAAATGCAATCATGAGGTTACGACCACCGAACGTACAGTTGCGAGGACTAACATTTCGGTTAGAGTAAAAAATGGTACGTTTACTTTAATGACATGAGGTTAGGACAAATGTATTTCGGTTGCAACACTGAAAAGTTGGTTCAATTAACCTCATGCCAAAAGAAGATTTTGTTGTGTGTGTACCAATAACTTCATAATGAGCCCTGTAAAATATAAAAGCAGAACTGATAAGTAATTAATGATGAGTATTATTTTTATATGGTACATATGGTTGTATTAAAATTTAATTTTGCCAATTTTTCAATATTTTCCTGATCATAAAATAAAATCAACAGAATATTAGTAATGTAATTTAATGCAAAATTTAAATACTTTTTATTTTTATTAAATTTTAAAAATGATATATATAGATTTATAGAACAGCAAACATTTTTCACACCTTGTTCCAAATGATTAAACCACATTCAATGTTCGCTTCAGTTTCCAATAATTTAGCATTTCTGTATTTATTTTTGGGTTCGTTGTTATATGGAGATTTGACGTATAATTTATTTCCTTTAATTAAAAGTTGTATATGTATTATGATTTTTACATTAAACGAAAATTTGTGTTTAAGTTTGTATATACCATATAGTCAGACCTCATTATTATAGGAGAAAATATATTAAAACAATAGTATTTATACCATTAGTAAGTATTATTATTGTAATACTAAAATAATGAGACTGCGTTATAGAAATAATTGCAATTATGAAATTAATGATATAGAATTTTTGAAATACTATCAAATTCATTAAATAAAACATTTGAATTCATAGGAAAAAAAACACGGCCAAATGTCTGCCATTTTTCTGGAATATATCGGGCATATTTCGGGCAAACACACAGATGGAATATTTTCGGAACTGTATAACAAGTTGTCCAATTTAGTAGAATTCTATTGGCAAATTCAAGACATATTTTGGGAAAGGGCAGTTTGTTTTTAAAGATTCCAAATTCTACTGTGTATGGTAAGTCGAAAAACTGTATTTTAAACTATCTCGACCCTGTTAAAAATCTTGTGTGTGGTTATAAATCATTAAATTAATGGCCATACCATACTTAATGGGACATTTTCTGCTGTGTATAGTCATTAATTTTCAGAATAACAACCCTAGACAACATTTTAGGCATGCTGAAGACAGTTCAAAAATACTTTCGAATTTGTTTAATCAAAAAAGTCATAGTTTGCCATGATAAAATTTCCGTAATTTTTCAGACAGTTTGTGAAACAAATTCCGCCTCTGACTGTTTGGAATATGTCGAAAAAAAATGTTCAAAACCACCACGACCCTGCCAAACATTTTGTCGGGGGGAACACTAATAAATAGAAAATTTTAAAATGCCGAACAGATAAAAAACAGATAAAAACCGTTAACTTGAACTATGTTCTGCATAACTATAATTATTATTTTGTATACCACTCAAAATGCAAGAAAAATAATCAAAAATATTTTAAAATTTTGAAATATCTTAAAAACTTATCAAAATATATAGTAATATATTAAAATTAATCTTGGAAATTGAAATAATTTTATTTATTCTAAGAAAGAAAAAAAGCCTCAACTGTTGATAATAAAATTTTCTTAAAAACTGCACGTAATAGGAGAAAATTGAGTAAGAATACAAAAACAGCAGCCGTTCATTATATAAAATTCATGTATGGGATGTCCATATGAAAACAAATGTACATCATATTGATGAATTCCGTTCTTCAAACCATGATTCGTTGTATTGAAGAACCATTCATAATATTAATGACTAACGACATCAATATTATGAATGCGATAATAAATATGATGAACGGTTGGTAATTATCGAAAAAGTGTTCTACAATATGATGAATTGCATGTGAAGAATAAGTTTCATCATATTAATGAACAAGACCATAAAATACAACATATTTTACTGCATATTGAAGAATTCTGTTCATTAAACCATATTTCAATAAAAATATTTATTTTTTGTTCATTTCTTGCCGTACTTCTCAGTTCTCAAGTAGTTCTTGTATATTATTTCTTATATTTTCTTGCTCGACCTGCATAAATTAATAACATGTTTTATAATATATTTATTTTTAATTACAACTTTTTGTTAATAAAAACTTATATTTCTGTGGGCCCAATGCATAACAGCATAACTCGACTTATGTCGTTATGTCGTGTGTACCACCATCGTTTTCCCGGTATTCGATTTAATATAGTGTCAAATTTTGGTGATATTCTCTTCTTTAGTTCAAAAGTTATAACATAACAAACATAACAGCATAACTCGTTTTGCCGCATTTTACATATGAAATAACGACACAAATAGACTTATGTTGTTATTACACACTCGAAAGTTGAACTGTCTGAGTAAAATTCCTAAGAAATCATAACAACATTTCTCGACTTATGTCATTATTCCACATTTTAAAATCGTTTTTCATATAACATAATTCGAGTTATGTCGTTATTCCAAAAACAAAATATATACTAATTTACGACTTATGTTGTTATTCAATGGAGAAAATTCGCAAATTGTTCTTTAATCAGTTAATACTATTAAAAGATTTAATTTATATTAATATAATTACTTAAAAAATAATTAAAAAATATTTTTGTAATTATTTTTTTATGGTTTTGGTATTTGCATTTTTGATATTTTATTCTTCTTTTTGCTGTTGTTAATGCTTTAGGTTTGTATTTTTGCAATAATTTTTGGCATTATTTTTGCATTTCTTTTTAATTTGACAATGTTTTCGCTTTTGATTTGTGCTTTTTCTTTTGTCTTAATTTGGATTTGAAAATGTATATTACATGGGAGGAGACACGACTGCTGTCCTTATTTCGCCCATATTTAGCCTATGTTACCTCTGAACACCATAGTATTCTTGCGTATAAACTTAAGTCAAATCGATTCGGCAATTTAGACGTGACGCTCGAACAAATAGTCAAAAAGACAAAGGTAATTTCAGTTATATACGATAAAATAAAATGGCACAGCAGTTCTGATGAATCTAGGCCGAGCTCTTTCCAACCATTTAAACTGAACATGTAAAATTTGTACTCAAATAGTAGGACCTACAGTTTAAAGCAGTATTAGTCACAAATATCACAGTCCTGAACTTAAACGTACTTGGAAATTATTAAAATTATACTTCTGACAAACATCTTTTAAATATGAAACAAATGCCAAAATTAAATGTGACTAAAATCGAATTAATTACAAATACGTTTACTTGTATTAAATATTACTTCAATATTATTCAAATCTTTAAACACTTGAAGAATACTTGAAAAAGGTACTCCATTGTAATTCGCTAAGTAAATTTTATTTAACTACAGTTAAAGCAGTTTTCTGGTTATACTCTACACTAAGAGTGAAAGGGTATATTCAGTTTGGTACGCCGTTTGTAACACTCAGAAAGAAGCATCTCCAGTATGGTAAAGTATATATATTCTTGATCAGCATGACCTCCTGATTCAATTTAGCGATGTCCGTCTGTCCGTCTGTCTGTCTGTTGAAATCCCTACTACTTAAACAATTGAAGAGTTAGATAAATGAAACTTATAATTTAGATTACTTATATACCTACAATGTGTGTGGCGAGATCGAACCATTTTGACCTGTGATCTGCCCATTTATATTCAAATATACCTCATATTAAATTTACTGGTTGTACTTCATTTTTGTATAGCCTTCCCCGCCAAAATTGTACAATGGCGTAAGTTTTTGTCTCTTGAACTATAATAGTGGAGGCACATTTAAAGCTATTAAGTAGTTTTAAGTAGTTTTTTTTTTAAATATACCTCGAGTCTTTTCATATACTTGTTTGCAGTGAGTATATTGTAGCTCGATTGGTTAGTACGTTGGACTACGAGCAAAAAGTCCCGGGTTCGATGTCAGCAACTATCAACATCTTTTTCAAAGAAAACATTTTTCTATACCACGGTACCTCTCGCCAGACAATGGCAAACCTCTGAAAGTAAAACCTCCCATGAATAAACTTTTTACCACACCGTTCGGATATGGCGTTAAACAGTACGTTCCACCACTATGAGTACGGCGTAAAGTCTCCAAGACTGTAGAGCCAAATTATTATATTGTAAATAAAACCATTTCCTATAGACGTGTGACAAACATTTTGTCTTATTTAAAATATAATAAGAGTTTTGTTGATGGACAATACTTCTGGTATATTTGTACATTTGGTACAAGCCATAAATTCAAAACTAAATTCAAAACTTGTGTTTCATATTTTTGTTGATTTTTAAAACCTCTTGATAGTACTAATACACGACATGGAAATTATAGAATAGAAATTGGAAATAAGATTGACTTAAAAATAATATATCTGAATTAAAATAAGTTATAAATTTATCTTTTTATGATAAACCAAAATGATGAATCGCAAATATTCCAATTAATGTTTGTAAAAATATATGGGAATTGACAGTTATAAAGTTGAATAGTTTCATAGTCGAATTGGAAATTCCTCGAGTATTCCACTATCATAGTCACACATTTAAAGTATTCAAAGCTTATTATATAAAAGTTATCCAAATATTTTAATAAAATGTAGTAAATAAATTGGTTTTATTTTTGTAAAGAATATTCAGTAATTTTAATAATTTAGTAATTTTTAGTTTTATAATATTATCCTTGTTAAAGAAATATGTTTACATAAAACGAACTAATATTTAGTATGGTAAAACAACATAAATTTAGCATATTCGAAATTTTCGATTCGGCATAACAACATAATTCGACCTATGTTGCTCGTTTTATTTTTTTGCTTTGTGTAATAACAACATAACTCGACTTACACGAATGAAATATCAATATTTCAATTTGGAATAAGAACATTTACTACTAATATCGCTATAAGTATTAAAATAATAAACAATTTATAAAACTAGTATTTTTTATAATATATTCTACTAATATGTGAGATATTTGCGCTGGTAAACCTTAAAAATGTTAATATAATTTTATGCTATAATTAGTTAAACCTTTAAAATGCTCTCCTGAAAAGTAGTAAAAAATGACTTATGTTGTTATTGCTTGAGACCACAGATTTATAAAAAATATATTTAAAGAAGAAAAGTTTTTAAAATTTTTTTTTCGGACAAATTTTTTTTTCGAACATTTTTTTTTCGAACATTTTTTTTTGTTCGAAAATTCTTTTTTTAATTTTTTACTGTTATTTTTAAATAAAATTTTTACAATACTTTTTTTCGAATATAATAATGAATGCATTCATATGTAGTATCCATATAATGAATCTGGTAGTTGATGAAAAAATTCATAATATTTACGAATAAATTCATCATAATGATTAGTTTTTATTTTCTGTGTAGTGTAATTGACGTTTAATTGATTGTACAAAGTGTTGTGCTCAAAACACTTATAACAGTCGAACGAATTTCCCCCACCCGTTAAGAAATAATTTAAATTTGGTACAAAGGTTGTACCTTATTAAACTATGAAAAATTCAACAGTTTGAACTTTGGTTCCCGAAATAAATAGTGAAGAAATAGTTTAAAAATCAAAAAGATGAGTTAAACTACCCTAGTAGAAAATTTGGAAGGGCCATGGTCATGAAGTGATCATGTCATTATTTCAGATGATCGGGATATGACGAGGCCCATAATGTCCTTGTAATGCAGTTACCTGATCATGTACTGACATGATCATGTACGGATCAGGCAATTCCACATTTTATTATTTACCCGACACTTGCCTTGTCAGAGCCCGAGCATAATAGGGTTTCTCTCATTAAATCTCGATCATTGTCTGATGCTAATTTCGTTATGAGGAACAAATAATGTAGCTATGATCGAGAACATTGACTATTTAGATAATGTAAACCCTGGTATGGTAAGCATGATAAGGGCATGCAAAGGTTATTAACATATTTTCTCTAATAGGGCTTACCCAACGAAAACCCGGTCATTTCCAGATGACGCATCGGGCAAATTTCTTCTAGGGTAGTTACGTGAATACAGGTTTCATTTGGAAGATATTGAGATTATCTTTAATATAACGTAATATTTTATACCTATGTCTTTTATGTTTTCAAAAAAATATAGGTTCTTGCTCATGTTCCTATTAAAATAACATTTAAAATATTCCAGTGACTAAAATTTCATTTCTCTGTGGGTTTATCGGAAATCTGCTCAAAATAATACTAGAATACCATCTGAATTATATATATTATATATAGATATTACCGAAATATAACAGACAGTATATACAGAGTTCAATTAACATTTCTGAATAATTTAAATAGTATTAAATTTCCATTTTATAACACCAATGCTGTAGTATAATTTTCGGTTTGTAATACCATTGATTATTTCTATTTTTGTACACTTTGAAAAGCTACTAAAAACAAAACAAAAAAATATAGGTGACGTCAAAGGAAATATGCCAAAAAGCCACAGTAAAACGAAAAATTGATTTCATTTAATGAATTGGCAATTTTTGGCTTTTATGCGCCTCAAAATTTGCGTTCTTTCAAGTTAGTAAGTGACGTCATTATTAAATGTATAATCAACGTTTGATGTTTTATTAACTATTTGTATTTCGTTTTGACTGAAGCCTCTTGAACATTTTTTTAAAATACCGATTTGCTAAAATTAAAGCAACCCAACTTTAATTCCATTTTAAACAAATTCCTTTAAGAAACTTTTTAATATGCCGCAAAAAGTAAAAGATCACGAAAAAGTCTAAAGTTGTTTTATTTTATTTTTTCTCTATCGCGTCAATAATAATTTTCTGCTACACTTACGTGTGTTGTTTGCTTTCGCAGCAAAGTGCAAGGACATCATGTTTTAAAAGGTTCTGCTTCCTTTCGTACATGCTGCTCGAAAAGGATACGCGTGCTATTAAAATGTTTGCCGTAACCGACTTTTTTTTAGTAGCCTCTTAAATAGCTGCTCACACTCTAAAACTCAAAACACAGAGTGGTAACATAGTGAATACTCAAAAATATAAATACACAAAACGCCTAAAAGTATTCACGGACATTTGTGTGTGAGAATTCACCAGTGTTTTGCTATATAAAAATAAATTGACTTTGAAGAGGGTCTCGCCGATACGTTTGTGCTGTTTCCGAAATAAAAAGGCTTTTGGTTACTTACAGACATGTTTTATATGAACATAAAAAGAAAAAAAAAATCAAATATTTAAATTGTATTATTGATTTGAATTTAAATTTTATAGTACTTTGCAATTATTTGACAGAGAAGGTTACTTCTTGATTTTATTACATATTTTAACTATATAAATTCCAAAAATACTTTAAAAAATTAACTTTAAAAAATACAAATTGTTATAAAGGGTTTTATAAATGCTACGCTACAAAAGTAGAGCGACAGGGACAGCAAACGACGCCATATTTCTTGCCGCTCTTTTGACATTTCTCTTCAGTAAGGTTTGTCATTTCATGATGGAAAGATATACGAGCCAACAACGAGTCGAAATTATTAAAATTTACTACCGAAATTCGAAGTCAGTGGCCTCAACGTTAAGAGCGCTACGTCCAATTTATTGTCGTCATAATCGTCCTAGCAGATCAACAATTGAGCGTCTAGTGGAAAAATTTGAAACCACAGGCACAGTACAAAATGTTCCCGTGCCAGTGAGATAAAGAAGTGCCCGTAGTGTCGAGAATATTGCTACCGCTGTGTCTCTCACACGTCGTTCTCAAGCGTTGGGTATCTCTATGACGTTCTTGTGGCGAATTTTGCGAAAAGATCTTGGCCTACATCCTTACAAAATCAAATTAACGCAAGAACTGAAGCCGCTTGACCACCAGAAGCGTCGTATGTTCGAGAATTGGGCTGAGCAACAACTTGAAAATGATTCGGATTATCATCGGAAAATCATCTACAACGATAAGGCTCATTTCTGGCTGAATGGCTTCGTCAATAAACAAAATATGCGTTATTGGTCAGACAGCAATCCACACGTACTCCATGAGTCATCATTGCAACCCGAAAAAATTACGGTTTGGTGCGGTTTATGGGCCGGCGGCGTCATAGGGCCGTACTTCTTCCGTGATGATCAAGACCGGCACGTTACTGTGAATGGGAATAGCTACCGTTCAATGATAACCGAATATTTTTGGCCCCAATTGGATGATATGGACTTGGAGGACATGTGATTCCAACAGGACGGCGCCACACAGCGAATGCCACAATCAATTTATTGAAAACCAATTTTGGAGAACGTGTTATCTCACGAAATGGTGCAGTCGATTGGGCGCCTCGGTCGTGCGATTTGACGCCGTTAGACTATTTCCTGTGAGGCTACGTCAAGTCTATGCACAGAAAAAAAAATTCTTTAATATGATGAATTTATTCCTAAATATTATGAATTTTTTCACCAACTACCAGATTCATCATATTTATACCACCGTTCATTAAATGACATATTAATGAATGTATTATATATATGAACAAAATATTCAATACAATGAATTTGAAATGTCATATTGATGAATTTGTTCATAATATTTTTTCAAAAAAAAAAAAAAATTATAAAATAATTCGAAAAAAAAGTGTAAAAATGTTATTTAAAAAATAACAGTAAAAAAATGTACAAACAAATTATCCCAAAAAAAAAATTTTGGACAAAAAAAATAGTTCAAAAAAAAAATTTTTTCGAAAAAAACAATTTCGCAAAGCAAAATTTCGAAAGAAAAAATTTGTTCGAAAAAAAAAAATTTGATCGAAAAAAAAAATTTTTTTTTCAAAAATATATTTTTTATAAATATAACTTTTTTTTTAACAAAAAGTTGTAATTATAATAAATATATTATAAAACATTTTACTAATTTATGCATGTCGAGCAAGCATTATATAAGAAATAACACACAAGAACTACTTGAGAATTGAACGAAAAACATGAACGAAAAAAAAATTTGTTGATAGAAATTTGGTTTAATGAATAGCATTCTTCAATATGAAGAACATATATGTTATATTTTATATTTTGGTTCATTAATATGATGAAACGTATTCTTCACATACATCATATTGAAAAACACATTTTCGACAGTTACCAAGCGTTCTTCATATTTATGATAGCATTCATAACATTGATGGCGTTAGTCATTAATATTATGAATGGCTCTTCAATACAATGAATCCTGGTTTGAAGAACGGAATTCATAAATATGATGTATATTTTTTCCTGTGTGGTCTATGCCAACAAGCCAGCGACGATTGATGATCTTCGTACGAATATCGAACGTGAAATTGCAGCAGTATCGGCCGATTTAGGCTTGAAAACTGTCGAAAATTGGGTTCAGCGTCTGGACTTCTGCAAGCGTGCCCGTGGTGGCCATGCAAAAGAAATCGAGTTCCATACATAATGGCATCGAACATACGTTTTACAGGAATAAAGAATTTCATTGATATCCAAAACCGTTTTTGTTTTATTTAAACTTTATTAAACTTTTGTAGCGGCTCTTATTGAAAAACCCTTTATTTAAGTAATATTTCAGTCCAATTTTTGTCACTCTTCAGTTATAAAATGAAACAAATTTTTTAGGAAATATTTATTATTAATATTTATTATAGAAAATCACTTGTTACATTAAAAACACAATTCAGTCTAATTTTAGTCATTATTCAGTTACATATCACGCCATATTAAAGAAGAATTCTACTTATATTTAAGAATGAAGAATATTGAAATCGTTATTAACATCGGTATTAATGTAAGTCTCAAACGAAGAAATTATTATCTTGAAAAATTTGTACATGTAATTGAATTATGTACACGCAAAGAAAAACACATTTACAAAACGTTTGCGGCAAAAGAATTTCTTTTGCAACGTGCTCCAACTTTGCTCGGAAAAGTTTACATGTTTACACGAAGGGAAAAAAATTCTAAAATCCAGATTCCAGATATATAAGGAGTGACATACAGCTAAACGGAAAAATTCTTAATTTTAAGAAACAGATCTACTTAGTTGTCTAAATCGAATTATCCTTATTATGCAGAAATAAATTTCGGAGGTATCAAAAAAGTAACTAAGTGGAATTATTCAGATATGCAGACATTCATTTCATAGGTCATTTCATTTCATTGTTGCTGTTTTCTTCCAAATATTTTCGTATAACTGTTGTTTTTCGATCTTGCTTTGTCTGTCGATATGTTGAAAGTAACAAAAAGCAATTATTTCGAAGCTAAAATAAAAAAAAATATTTAAGACAATTTCAAGCAATGTGTTAGAAAGAGACGGAAGATTATTCAGCGCACTAAGACAATGTGCGAGAAAGAGATAGAAGATCAGCTCATTAAAACACATGAGTGCGAATGAGATACCAATAGCATGCATCATTCATGAAACGAGTAGAAGGTTCTCGAAACATTTCGAAGCTTGTCGAACTAATGCATGCAGTATATAAGGGCGCCGCATCTGAGGTACAGCACTTCAGTAGTGATTGTAAAGTGGTCGAGTGCGTCTCGTGTGAGAACAATGCCAAGTTAAAAAGTGGATATGCAGCAGTTGTTAGAATTTATAATTAGTGAAGTTCTTAGTTAATGTGAATTAATAAAGTTAATTGTTGTAATTTAAACCAAACAATAGAGTGTTTTTATTTTGTACACAATCCAGAGATACGAACTTGTAGAACACTTTTCCGTAGACAGAATTTTCGTGACAATATTTATAACTTGAACATTCATACTCATACATACACGGACGCTGTCTTGTCACAAATGCAAACAATGTATATTATGCCGTTTTTTGATACCTAAGAAAAAACCTCTGCATATCCAGACAAATTGTACTTAGTTACATATTTGGCACCTAAGAACATAATGTCTGAATATCAAGAAAAATGTGTCTTATTAACTTTCAACAGTCAGGCAGGCACACTAACAAACAGATGGTAACCTCGCAAAAAAACATTCGAGTGACTATTACAGAGGAAGAAAGATCGATGAAAACAACGACAGATAGATGAACACGTGTTCTTTTTGTAAAGAATACAGCAACAATTTTGCGTTTTATTTTTGGTTTTTAATATTCCATAAATTAACTTCTCAAAATCCAGTAGAATAAAACTTGTTTACTTTATTGATAGCTAAGTAATTTGCTTTCTTAATACTCAGACAATAAATTCTGAAATTTTAGTAGTATTTCATTGATATTAGTCAAATACTACTATTTTTCATTCGAGTTTTAGAATTTTATTTCCCTCCGTGAAGTGTCGCTAAAGTTGTCGTCAGCTATGAGCTTTTGGACAATATCGTCGACGACAATCTCATGGACGGCGTCGCCCACATTTTTGTCAACGATGACCTGGCCGACAATCTCGATTAATTACTGACACACGATCATGGGGACACTTGTATGAAAATGTCGTACACAATTCCCATATATGTGTTCCCCAAGTGTCTTCAGTACACAGAAAAAAAATGTACATCATATTGATGAATTCCGTCCGTGATTCATTGTATTCAAGAACGATTAATAATATTAATGACTAACGCCATTATTGTTATGAATGCTTTCATAAATATGATGAACCCTTGGTAACTGTCGTAAAGTGTTCTTCAATATTCAATTTATTAAACATTTATTGGAATATATCTGCAAATCATTAAAAAGGAGATAAACTTTTAAAAATGCGAATTTAAAGTAAATAATCAGCAGATTCTGGACATATCATTGAATTTATATGTTTTCTTTACTTTTTTAATAAAGTACTAAAAGCAATAAAAAAATAATGCAAATTTCTTTGAAATCCTAAATACCATAAATTTGTATGCAGTAATTTGATATGCCTGCCTGCTGCTGCTTCATTAAAACTTTTCAAATGTCGACAACTATTTGAACAGCCAGATATCAGAAATCAAAAGCGCTTCATTAACGGAAGAAATGAGGTTACGTTATGTCATGTCCTGCTAAATTTAAACACGAAACACACACGATACAACTCGACTCGACACGACACGAGAACACCAAGCGTATAAAGAAAAGATTTGCTGCATTTTAGGCGCAGTATGCAGTACAGATACTTTGATATATATAAAAAGTCGATATGTAGTTTTCTGTTTTTAAGTTAAAGCAAACTAAAAAATAATAAAAAAAAAACTTTTGCAAAAAGGAAATGCAACAAAGATAAAGTATATTTTATATATGTTAGACAGAAAGACAGACAGACAAGTGCATAAAAACATATATAATATACAAAGTACACATATGTATTAAGCACATAAAAGAATGTGTTTGTTTTTCTATGGTTTTTAGTTGCTAACTGCTAGCAAAAGGTGATTGAACGGTCATAGTTGATGGCAACAAAAAAAAAACAGAATGGGTTAGCAACACAGCATAGGATAACATGGTTTGGCCAACAGATTATTATTATTATTATTACGAAAATCATATTTTATATGTCTTACACATGACTTACATTGTGTTGGACTTAACCTTTTTTAACAAACTCTTAAATATAAAATTTAAAAATAAACCAAATGAACAAATCACAATTTACAATTGCACTATTTGTCTTCAATTTCACAATTTTTCTTCATTTCCCAAAATACGACATCAAAAAACATACCACTTGTGGTATTTCATTTTTATAAGGTATGTATCAACAAATTGAAGTCCGTGTCGTACACGGGGGGAAATAAAATTCTAAAACTCGAAAAGAATTCGGTTAGATAGAAGAATTTAGAATAGTAAAATTTGACTAATTTCAATAAATTACTACTAAAATTCAAGAATTTGTCATCTGAATATTAAGAATGCAAATTACTTAGTTGTCAAAAAAGTAAACAAACTTTATTCTACTGGATTTTCAGAAGTTAATTGTTTGATTATTAAAAACCAAAAAGAACACGCAAAATTGTTGCTGTATTCTTGGCAAAAGGAACACGTGTTCATGTATCTGCTGTTGTTTTCATCAATCTTTCTTTCTCTTTAATGTTAGCTCTTATGATTTGTGTTGTGAGGTCGCCATCTGTTTGTTGGTATGAATGTGTGTCTGTTGAAAGTAACTAAGTCAAATTTTCTAGATATTCAGACATTATGTTCTTAGGTATGAAAAAAGTAACCAAGTACAATTTGTCTGGATTGCAATTTTTTTTTCTTAGGAATCAAAAAACGGCATAATATACAATGTTTGTGTTTTCACGAATAGAACAACAAAGTACAGCCAGACAAGCAAGCGTCTGTATATGTATGAATGTTAAAGATATAAAAATAGAAAAACGAATTTTCCTACGAATATTTGTAGGGTTTCAGTTCGTAAACATAACTTGGCATTCAATTTCGCATAAATACCAAGATGATTTCATTCCATTGTTATCTAAATATACTATACAATGCTTATGGGTAAAGCGCGAAAGGAAGAGGAAAAAGTGTATAAGGTAAATACATGGTTTCAAAATAATATACATAGATTAAATTAAATAATAATAATACAAATAAAATAAACAATTCAATTAAATTAAGTATTTAAAGAAGTCATTTAATATACAAAAATACATATAAATAAACAATAAATTACCTAAAATATATATTTTTTACGTTAGCTTCGAAATAATTGCTTTTAGTTACTTTCAACATATCGACAGACACACGAACAAACAGATGGCGCTGACAGACGGACAACGTAAAACAAAACATCGAAAAAACAAGATCGAAAAAACAACAACTATACGAACACGTGTTCATTAAATTTTGGGACGAAAACAACAACAACATTTTTTATACCTAAGAAATTAATAACTGAATTCAAGACTTATTCCACTTAGTTACTTTTTATGATACCTAAGAAATTAATAACTGAATCCAAGAATAATTCTACTTAGTTAATTTTTTGATACCTAAGAAATTAATAACTGAATTCAAGAATAATTCTACTCAGTTATTTTTTTTACAACTAAGAAAATCCATTTCTTGAAATTAAGAATTTTTCGGTTTAGCTGTATATCACTTCGTATACTTCTTGATTCCTTCTGGATTTTAGAACTTTTTTCCCTCCGTGTACTCTCAAATACAACACTTGTGGTATTTTATTTTTATAAGGGATGCATCAACAAATTGACGTTTCTGTGTTATTGTATCATATATATCTACATGGTACGAATACCATACTAAAATACGATGAACTGTGAATATGCTAAATCTTATATTTTAGCTTAGAACGTTTAAAATACCATTCCAAAGATTAACAAAGTTCTCATTAAATCTTTCCAATATTTGTCACTTTGATAAGAAATCGTCAGATATTATAGCATATTATAACTTTTTATTCGATATTTCAATACAACAAAAAAATATATTTTCCAAAAGAATTCAAACCGTTCAAGTTGCTTTGGCAGATTGAATTCAATTGAAAAACAATGGTTTTTTCATATTGAGATTTCTTTGGGAATTTTCGCAGACTATACTACTCCGTATATCAAGTTTCAAAATCCTTCGGTACCTCGAAGCTTCCCATGAAAAATGATCGGCAGCAAAATAAAAAGAAACTAGCAGGCAAATTATCTTTTTAGGAAGGTTTTAGGTGGTCATTGAGACAAACCCTACTCAATTCCCTCTAGTAGTGTGAAAGCAAAATTGATATGGAAATGGCAGGTAAAGTGGAGCAAATTGGTAGGGATAGGCAGATCATGGTAGGCAATAGGGTGATAGCAAAATGGCAGCAATAGGCAGAAAACATAAAAACACATAATACAGATCATGGGTGCCCAGCAATACCGCCCCCACTGAAATTTATCGTTGTACAAAAACAGAATTTTATTTGTGCTTGCATTCTCATGTGTTTGTTGTAACACTTGATTGAATTAAACTCAACAGAAGACGTGTGTTTGTTGTTGTGTCCGATTTACCGCGACACATGTGTTCGAAGAATGCAATAACAGAACACAAAAAGAAAACATATGAAAAGTTACGCCCAAAGAACTGCGAGTCCACAATATTGTTTTACAAATAAAAACCCTTCTGAATATATTTGTGCAACGCGAAATTGTGTGGTAGAAAAAAGCTCGATGTACTTGGAGAAATACTTGTACGAAATACGTACAGACACAGCGTGGCACATTGTTTGATAGCATAACAAAACGCAGTAAATAAATTTCAATACCGAAAAATGTTGAAGTAAAATTTCATATTTGTCCATTCATACCGTTTTCATATTCAGATAGATTTCAGCTATAAAATACATTAAATTTTACTTAAATGTGTCAGAAAAATAATACATTTTTTATTATGGAAATTTTTATTAGTTAGGGATTTAACATTATGGAATATTAACATTCTGGGATTTCTTATATTGCATTTTTGGAAACCTCTTTATGAGAAGCATGTTCTTCCAAAGTCATATTTTGGAATTTCGCGGTCCAAATATGAAATAAAGCCAAATAACACTAATTATCGTAACTACATTTATGAAAAATGTTGGTTACGATACAATTTTTAATTATGTTTAAACCAATTCTGTGCGCTGTATAAGGCTAGCGAAGGCATTCAAACTATAAAAGTAATATTTAAGATGTAAGATATGACATAATAAAACTATTTTCGCACAAATTCTCAGAATGATACCCTGTATAGTATGTACATTTCCTGGGGTACAGGACGGAACATTCGCATGATTAAAACTTTAATATCACGAAGGAAAATTAATGAATTAGCTCGATTTTTTTGCTCAAGTAGTATTTAAATATGACTAAACAATTGCAAAAAGAGAGAATTCTATATGGTAGATCAAAAGATATAAATTAAATAGTTGTCGTTCCGGACGGCACAAAAACGGAAATGCATGCCGAGATTCATATGGAAATGCCATAAAATCAGCAAATTTTGCAAACAAATTATTTTATGAATTAATTAAAAAAAAATAGCTGAAATCATGTGCTTTCTTTTTATATTTACACTTTTTTCCTAACATTTATAGTTTTTTCATATTAAATCACAGAAAAATTCCGGACGTAACAAAAAATTCCGTATAGAAATTATCAGTACGATTTTTATTCTAGTAATACTTTTTAGGTACAAATTATTTTTTTGGATAATTTAGGAAGTTAGTTGAGATAATTTACTTTATTTTTGTGTATGTACACTTTGTTCTTATAGTTTACAGTTATTTCGTAATAAATCGCAGAATAATACCGGACGTTCCGTATGGAGATTTGCACTACGATCTTTAGCTAAAAATAATTTTGTATATGACAATATATCGTCGTTGTAGAACGAAAAGTCACCAAATACATTTTTATGAAAAACTTAAATTTTGAGTTTGTTGTTTAATATTATAAAAGGTAATAGATGCATTTTTAAAGTTGAAATATCAATTGATAGATTTACATTTTCTTATCATGTGGTAAAAGTGGTGAGATCATCGTTTAAAAATTGACAGATATATAAAGATTTTTGTTAATGAATATTTTGCATTTTGAAAATGTATTTGGTGACTTTTCGTTCTACATCAACGAAATTACTAGGAAATCGATGTTTACATTTTTAAAACGAGTTGGGAAAGTTAGGTCACATGGGTAAGTTCGGTCACATGGGGCGGACTTTTATAGTCGGTCGGGCCCGACTATGGAATACCCTACACCTTTGGTGGGGATATTAACACTCAGAATATTATTCATATATCAGAAATTTACGTCTTATATCCCCATAAATTAAAAAATTATATAAAGTATAAAAAACTAAAAAAAAAAATTGAAAAATGTAATTGGGCGGACCACGCCTATATTTAAAATTTTGAAAGGCTAATATTTCATAGATTTGATTTTAATAATTTACGGATCAAATTTCCACTATGAAAACCCGGGAAGTAATGAAAAAAAAAAGTGGGCGGATCACGCCCATTTTTGGACTACATATTTTTAGTTGAATTCTAACAATACGTTTTAAATTTTATAACTTTATCTTGAATACTTTTCGAGTTAATAGTTCCGAAAGAGTTATATAAAAGTGACTTGTATGGGAGGTGGGCGTGTCCGTTGACCGATTTGGCTCATTTTCAAACTTAGTTCCTACTTTTGGCTAAAATATATTGAGACGAAATTTCATCGCATTCTGATCAGTATTTCTCAAGTTATTCTGTATTCGGACAGCAAAACAGCAAGACGGACAGACAGACAGACGGACATGGCTAAACGGACTCGGGAAGTGATGCTGAGCAAGAATATATATACTTGTCCATACCGGACACGCCTCCTAAGGGGCGTTACAATATATGCACAAAGTTAATATACCCTGTACCTCATAGGTGTAGGGTATAAAAAATATCGAGGAAATGCAGATTTAGAAACAGAGGATTTGACATAATTTGTTAGTTGAATATGATAATAAATGTACAACAGGGGACACTCATACAAAAAAAACTATTTTTTCCGTTATTTTAATGTTAATGATTACTTTTAAACTTTAGAAATATTAATTAATGTTGTCTAAAAAAACAGAAAATAAAATTTTGAATCTTAAAGTACATGAAAATTGGTATATTTACAAGTTATGTATTAACGTAACTTTATGATTATTTTTTTATACGTTAACGGAGTAGAATTTTCTTTCAGATTTTTAGATTCACATATTTAAGATTCCAAATCCACCGTTATTTCAAAGATTTGAGCACTTTGAATTTGGTGGTTGACGGTGGTTGACATTTTTCGGGAAATGCCCATATGTGAAAAATACTGTCGCACTTTGTAGTATATCTTATTTGTTCAAACGACGTTCATGGGCAAACTTTAGCACATCAATATCAAAGCAATCTGAAAGTTTAATTATTTTTTCTTCTGGATATCGATTCGATTGGTAAAATATCTCGTTCCGAAAAATCTCCGACAGAACGCATCGATATCTACCTGCCATGTAAGGCCAATTCGAAGTTCGATATCGTTACGAGAACGGGTTCGATATAGTCTGAATTCTCCTACATCTCGTAATGAACTCGTACCAAAATCGAAACGAATGATAAACTTTTTGTCATGTCCTTGGAAAATCATAGAAGAAACTATTTTTTCAAAAAAAATGTCGAATGATTGCATTTCTCTTTGAAAAAAAAAACAATTTTTTTTAACAAAATTAACTTCAATGGCACTATTATATTCTGTAAAAATCCAAAAGGAATCAATTTGTCCGAAGAAAAATGTCGAATAACGCAGTTGGACCTTAGGAAAATCCCTAACAAATCAATTTTTAACGATTCCATTGATATTCGTCCTATATAAAAGAAGTGAATATGCTTCCCTTTTTTCTATTTCTAAATTTAAAATCATGGGAATATATCGTCCTTAACGTTAAAGAATAAAAGCTTTTTATACCCTACACCTATGAGGTACAGGGTATATTAACTTTGTGCATATATTGTAACGCCCCTTAGGAGGCGTGTCCGATATGGAAAAGTATATATATTCTTGATCAGCATCACTACCCGAGTCCGTTTAGCCATGTCCGTCTGTCTGTCTGTCCGTCTTGCTGTCCGAATACAGAATAACTTGAGAAATACTGATCAGAATGCGATGAAATATATTTCATCCAAAAGTAGGAATTGAGTTTGAAAATGAGCCAAATCGGTCAACGGACACGCCCACCTCACATACAAGTCACTTTTATATAACTCTTTCGGAACTAATAACTCGAAAAGTATTCAAGGTATAGTTATAAAATTTAAAACGTATTGTTAGAATTCACCTAAAAATATGTGGTCCAAAAATGGGCGTGATCCGCCCACTTTTTTTTTCATTATTTCCCGGGTTTTCATAGTGGAAATTTGATCCGTAAATTGTTAAAATCAAATCAATGAAATATTAGCCTTTCAAAATTTTAAATATTTTTTAAATAAAATGTAATTGGGCGGACAATTACATTTTTCAAATTTATTTTTTTTAGTTTTTTATACTTTATATAATTTTTTTAATTTATGGGGATATAAGACGTAAATTTCTGATATATGAATAATATTCTGAGGGTTAATATCCCCACCAAAGGTGTAGGGTATTCCATAGTCGGGCCCGACCGACTATAAAAATCCGCCCCATGTGACCTAACTTTCCCAACTCGTTTCTTTTGATTTCATTTCAAAAAGAATGAAAGTTTATTAGCCTGAAATATTAATTATTGAATTTAAAAATGCATTTATTTACCAACTCTTTCCTATTAAAACAAATATACGGTATGTTTTTAAATTCACATTCGATCGAAATTGAAATATATAAAAAGGCAATCCGAATTGAATTCGTTACACTAAACTAGAAAGAATTGAATTTGATTGAAACATTGCAAATTTGGTATAGGGAATAGCAGAAAACAAATTCGATTAAACTATAAATTTTAAAATTAAATAACTAGAAATTATTTAGCCCAATTCTAAAAAAAATACACTCAAACAATTTTATTTAGGAAACAAAAATTTATTGAAATACATATTTTTTTTATATAATTATTTTTATTTCCCTTACAAACATTTTGGAAATTTGTATATATAGAATTTGTGCTTACTATACAAAAAAACGAGAAAAATTATTTCCTATGTTGTACTCAGGTTTTTCCTATTACACTCAGAAGAAAATGTACCATTAAGTACTTTATGGTACGACCATTAATCTTATGGTTCATGTATTAATAGTTTTTTCTTTTTAAATCAAAAGTTTTCTAATTAATTCAATATTTCAATATTATTATTTTAAATAGAATAAATACTGTTGTTTTAATGGTTTCCTCCTATAATAATAAACGTGGTGTAAAAAAACATGAAACGAATACAAACATGTTCGTTTTGTACGTCATTCTGCGTGTTTTCTCAAAATGGTCGCATGTATTTTTTTGTAATAATCCACATTATTAAACGCGACATTGGTAAGGACTCAATGTATTTAATGTAAATAAATTATATATATATATATATATATATATATATATATATATATATATATATATATATATATATATATATATATTTATTTATATTTATATTTTTATTTATTACAGAAAATAAAAAATACATCGAATTTCTATTATGGCAACGGACTCAAAAATAACTGCAGACTCATGTACTACAATCAATTATTGGAAACCAAAGCAAACATTAAATGTTTTATAACCTTTTGCAGCAAGAAGTGTCTTTTTATGTGTGTGTTGTAAAAGTGAATATCAATTTCCACATTTAAATAAAATAATATATAAATTAACTAAAATTAACTAAAATACATTTTTGTTTCAATAAATTATTAGGAAAATGTAATTCGACTATACCATAAAATTAATAATACGTATCATTAAATTTGTATAGGTCTTTCTTATTGTAATTAAAATATCACATTATAAAATTTATGGTACAACCACACATTGTATTAACAGTTTCAATATTACTGAACTAATGGGACGCATCCTATTGACCAATTTTAATGGTAACAATTATTGTCTTTCTATTGAAATACTATCAATTTACCATGATTTTTTTCTGGGTGTACGTATCGTTTTTATGAAAATTGGAATCAAAATGTTATTCCCTTTTCAGCCGGAAGAGATATGAACAGCTATGAATTAGGAGTATTACTCTGAACTATGTTCTAGATAACCATAAATCATCTTGTTTATAATAAGATTATAAATGCTGAACAAATAATTAAAAATAGTCTAAAATAAATAAAGTATTTGGAGTATAGTATTGATTAGAATATTAAAATTGACAATTATAAGAAAAATTTGTTTTAAAGTTGTTTGGAAAACTAGTATTGTGACCCTAGTAGAAATTTACCCGATGCGCCATCGGGAAATGATCGGGTTTTCGTTGGGTATGCCCTTTTAGAGAAAATATGATCATTGCCTTTGCATGCCCTTATCATGCTTACCATAGCAGGGTTTCCATTATCTAAACAGTCAATGTTCCCGATCATAGCTACATTATTTGTTCCTCATAACAAAATTAGCATCAGGCAATGATCGAGATTAATGAGAGAAACCCTATTATGCTCGGGCTCAGACAAGGCAATTGTTGGGTAAATAATAAAATGGGGAATTGCCCGATCAGTACATGATCATGGCCTGAGGTCAATACATGATCAGTAAACTGCGTTACAAGGACATTATGGGCCTCGTTATATCCCGATCATCTCAAATAATGACATGATCACTTCATGACCATGGCCCTACCAAAATTTCTACTAGGGGAAGTGCTATACTTTATTATTTCCAAGAATTGAATGAAAATGGTCTAAAATTTCGAAAGCAATTTTCATATAGGCATTTCCAGATAAACGTCAACCACGACCGAAAAATTCAAAATGCTCAAATTTTTGAAATAACGGTGGATTTGGAATCTTAAATATGTGAATCTAAAAATCTGAAAAAATAATTCTAAAAATAATTCATTAACGGAAACGTATAAAAAATACTAGAAAATATTTGACAGCTGATTGAAAGGTGTAAAACTACAGTATAAAAAATATCAAACATTTTTTTTTTTCAAAAATAGTGAAAAAACTAATTAAAAAACTTAAAATGCCTGTAAATGCCTATATGTATTATGCATTCAAAATTAATACCTATTCAGAAAAAGTCGTGTAATTGAAATATGCCAATATTAAGGAAAATATATAAAATATGATTAACATATATCCATTTGTACTCATTGTACATCATTCAGTACTATATTTGAACAACTGAACTATATTTGTTATTTAAAATATCGCAATAAAAAGAAATTAACAAAAAATTTGCAATTTTTTCCGGTTTTTCAAATAATTTCCACCACATGTTGTTAGTGCTGCCGGCGTAAAAGCTTTAAGGCCTTTATTCCTTCACCGTAAGGTATTCCAAGCAGCTGCTTTTTAACTTCCTTGCGTATAGTGAGTCCAATCGTTGCAGATTTGAAGACGACTTCCTGCTGGAAAGCAATGACTTCACTGCTTCCAGTGGAATTGGCACGTGGCCAAGCTGCGGTGCGGCATCGGCATGGACGCGTTTACCTACTGCGCACGTGAAAATCGTCAAAGCTCTGGCAAAAGCTCGCTCTTCAATGACGAAACACTCTCGCGTGATTCCTTTACACTGTTGCTGTAACCACATTAAAACATGCGGCAAAATGTGCTTCCAGTGCAGACCGGAATTATTATTTATTTTTTGTAGAATATATATATATTTTTTTATATAATTATTTTTTATATTTGATTTTAAGTTTTTGGTGTGTTTTTGCGTTTCGAATTCATGTCACGTTTAATATTTGCTCGAAGGAAACTTTGCAGAAAAGCCGGTCGCCCGGTAGAGCGAGAGCGCATGTCGCTAGTGTAAGAGAGATGGCGCCACTGTGTTGCCGAAACACTGCAGTGAAGTTTTTGTTGTTGCTCATTTTGTGTCGTTGGTGTTTTTTCTTTGCTGCAGATCGACGTCGCTCAAGTGTGTTGCAGGCAAAACCTGTGATGATGATGATGATGACATAATGTTGTTGTAATAGTACACCAAGAAAATTAATGTAGTTAAATTTACTACATTTATGTATTTGTTTTGCGAAAATAATTTACGTTTTAAAAAAAAATAAAATGCGGTAAAAATAAAAAAAAAGATGTAGTATTTTTTTCACATTTATGAAAATAAAATAAAAACAAATGTAGTAAATTTTTGTATACTAAAATTAAAATAGAATGTAATACATTTTTTTTGGAGTAAATGTTTGTGTACTAAAATTAATATAGAATGTATTAAAAATAAATACAGATGTAGTAAACATAAATACAGATGCAGTAAGTTTTCACATTTTTCTGCACGTTTAAATAATATAGAAATCTGGTAACATTTTGTAAAGAAATGCTAAACAACTATATCAATGATACGAAATTAAATACATTTTGATCTTTAATCAAATACATATGTAGTTATTTTAAAGAAATATGTCTTTCATTTTAATATAGTATTTTTTTTTGTGTATTTGCTACTGACTGAAATGTTTGTTGTAATTGCGTTTTTTAAGAAGCTGTTTGTTGTTGTTACTACTGTGTTGTCGATTTTGTTGTTGTCGTTGTTACTGCTGTTGCTGCTGCCTCGGCGCTCATGTCGTCTACAGATTGTGCTGTAAACAAGTAATAATGACGAAGATGACGCCGCCGATAAAATTTACAAACAAAAAATGCAGCAAAAAATTAAACAATAAAAATAAATAAAACCAACAATGATTAATTTTAGTCAGCAAATTGTTGCTGTAAATCAAACAATGAAACACGGAAAATTTGCTGTTGCCAACCAAACAATAGAAGCTTAATGAAAAATATTAATTGTTTAGCATTTATTTTTCGGTATAAAGCCATTTATAAAATTTCACATCTTTTAGAAAAATTCATCGAAATCTTACTATAAAATTTAGACAAAATTCTAAATTTGAAAACGGATAAAGCGAATAATACAAGAACAGACATTAAATACTACATTTCACGGATAAACTGGATAACAGTGATAAAACATAAAAGTAAAGCGGATTTATCGGATAATACAAGAACATGGTATTTCAGATATATTGGTATTAAATACTACATTTCACGGATAAACTGGATAATAGTGATAAAACATAAAAGTAATACAGTTCTATACACTGTAATAGCTTTGATTTAAAAATACGCATTCGGATAAAACGGATAATTAAAATATAATTTAAAAATTTTAAAAAGATAATAAATATAGGGGAGCCTGGAGTAAATTGTGACACGTTTTGATTTTCTTCAAAAAACAAAAAGGAATTTGAATTATTTTTTAAATTCTTTTGAAGGGTCTATTCCATAGACTGATTCATGAGCTAACTTTTTGCATAAATAGAATACCATTTATATGTCCTTTAATAGATTTTTGAGCGATTTTTAAAAACTGCTAAATTTTTGACTTTTTAAAAATTGGTTTCCCACATTACCCCAGAAAGTGTTTCCCACTTTACCCCAATATCGCAATTTGATATTAAGTGTGAAATTTTAAAATTGGCAAAATGCTATTCTAGTCTTTATTTTTCAAGTTTTGTTTTTCTCATAACAAAGCCAAATATATTAAGGAAAGAAAATTACATTAAGGTAATAAAAAAAGGAATAGTAATGCAAGAAAAATCAGAAGAAAAAAGTTCAAATTCATAAACATCTCTGTAGTATGATAAGAATATAAAAAAAATGATGCATCTAATCCTAAGCCGAATGTTCTGAGTGGCAATGGACACACACAGAAAAAAAATTGTTCAATATGATGAATTTATTCATAAAAATAATGAATTTTTCACTAACTACCAGATTCATCATATTGATACCACCGTTCATTAAATGACATATTATTGAATGCATTCATTATATATATGAACAAAATATTCAATACAGTGGATTTGAATTGTCATATTGATGAATTTGCTCATAATAAGTTTTTCAAAAAAAAAAATTTTTTTATAAAATAATTCGAAAAAAAGTGTTGTAAAAATTTTATTTAAAAAATAGCAGTAGAAAAATTAAAAAAAAAATATTTGAAAAAAAAAAAATCGGACAAAAAAAAATTCGGACAAATTCCGAAAAAAAAAATCCGAAAACATTTTTCAAAAAATAAAAAAATTTCGAAACAAAAAATTTAATTAAAAAAAAAAATTTGAAAAAAAAATATTTTTTTTTTATATTTTTTTTTTAAATATAACTTTTTATTAATAAAAAGTTGTAATTATAAATAAATATATTATAAAACATTTTACTAATTTATGCACGTCAAGCAACCATATAACATAATATAGAACAATAACATAATATAGAACACAGCATATTACTGATGAACAGCGTTCTTCAATATGAAGAACATATATTTTGTATTTTATATTTAGGTTCATTAATATGATGAAACGTAATCTTCACATACAGTTCATCATATTGAAGAACACTTTTTCGAAAGCTACCAAGCCACAATGAGCCGGATCACAATAAAAGCTGGCCAAAAATCAAGCTTAGGTCCGATTTAAAAAATACCTGACACAATGACATTATTAAACTGCCTGATTACATATTTGATATAAAAATTTGGAAATTTAAAATTGCGGATCCAAAGTGTCGTCCTAAAATCTTAAAAACATTTATATCTGCAAAATAACATTGTGTAAGGGGATTTTTGAGGCCAATGATTACGAATTAGAAATAAAAATTTTTAAATTCAAAATGGCGGATCAAAAATGGCGTCCTTAAATCTTAAAAACATTTATATCTGCAAAAGAACACTGTGCAATAGGGTTTTTGGGGCCAGTGATTACGAATTTATAATTAAATCCCAACACTCCACGCATATCATTAAAATTTCAATTCTTTTATTGGAAGTAGCCATTTTTTTAACACTCACTAGATTACTTTTTTTTAAATCACAATGAGAGAACTTTGTTTAATTTGCATTAGGATCATAATAATGTAAAACCACTTCCCAGTATTTATGATTCAAGTATACGTACAAGTACAACATTCAAGCATACAAACCAAACGAGCCAGTTCTGATTTTTTTATATTTGGTCACCATCTGTATATATTAAAATAAAATCAAAATTTAAAATAGGTATATTTATTTGGCTCCTTCATCATATTTGATTTGTATCTATAAATAGAACCTATAAATAGTTTTCTCCTCCATATACATATTACGACATATATGCCGCCATTTTGAATTTTAAAATAAATAATATAATTTATATTTTGCATTTTAATATACTACTGACCTTACAAATATTATGTATCTAGATTTTTTGGTTTAATTAAATTTAAAAATTCATTTTTTAAAAAAATATTTTTTGAACTTGTCCGTGTAAATCTGATCGTATTCATCAAGCGGGGGGTAGCGGGCGCTAATTATTTTTCAGAAGAACTTAGAATACTGCTATCTACTTTTTCTAAAGAACTTACGTTTTATACATTTTTAAAAGTCTATGCAAAGTTCATGTTGTATTATTTGTATGAGGAACCACTTTGCAGTATATTCTAGCCTAAATTAATCATAGTAGCATTTCAATATTATATCTGACTGAACCAGAAAATCATGGAGTTTGGTAAGCTAACCTTTGAATCGACGTCAGAATGTACTTCCTGCTTTTATAGCCATATTTTCAACAGTACTATATACGAGTATTTTTTTAAATTTAAAAAATACTGTAAATAGACGTCAATTTCTTATATAAATCAATATGTCAAGTAAATAAAAAATATTGGTGGTTATAGTCCGATGTATTATCTTTCAAATAAAACCAATACTGGTTACTTTCAGGTAATTCTGAAAAAGGATTTTTGGTCAGCTTTTCCTACAATCCGGCCCAGTGTGCAAGCGTTCTTCATATTTATGATTATTTATTCATAACATTGATGGCGTTAGTCATTAATATTATGAATGGCTCTTCAATACAATGAATCATGGTTTAAAGAACTGAATTCATCAATATGATGTACATTTTTTTTCTGTGCAGGTTTAGTTACAGTTTGTCAAGATCACAAATTTCAAGTATTGAAGTTTTAATTCCTCGAAATTTTATTTAAGCAAATTGTTCAAAATTCTTCTTCTTATGATAAAGTTGAAGAATCTTTACTGATGTATGCAATTTTCTTTTGTTAAATGTTCACTTCTCGGCTTTTTTCTACAATTCAGATCTTATCTCAGGTGTAGACAAAATATTGGATTTCATGGGTTTGTGACCACAATTGAAGTTTTTCTAGGCCAAACCAATTACATAATTTATATAACACAATATTTTCACCAACAATACAACAAACATTGCTTAAATTACGTTTCCCACTTTACCCCAGAAAGTGTGTCCCACTTTACCACAATATCCCCACTTTACCACAACATATCAATAGTTATGATCAACTTAGCACCATTTAAGCAATGTTGAATTATATCAAAAGATATACAATATCTGATCATTTTAAACATACAATCCTAAATTAAACGACAAAAAATCACATTTTTTGATAGTAAACAACAGCACTCTAAAAAAAACTTTCAAAAACCTTAACCATGTCTGAAAAATTTGATGCCGTCCCAGTAAACCAAACGATAATTTTACGATATCGAAACGATATCGTTTTATTGTTTTCGATAATATATAATGATACGAGAACGAAAGGGTTTTCGATAAAAACGAACATATCTAAAATGATATCGTTGTTTTTGTCGTTATAGATATCGTGATGATATCATAAATGGATTTATTTTCGATAAACAAAATTAATTTTTTCAGAAAATTCTATTTTTTGACAAAAATTATAAAGAACACGCAATTAAATTTTTAAATACTTTGAGTTTCATATCTATAATTTATCATTATTATATAGAATTTCGAAAAATATCGTTTGAAAATTCAAATTAAAATCTAAATACTTTTATTTCGATCGAAATTTTAAAATTCATGAAATTGGTATTTAAAAATCGAACACAAAATCGTTAAATTTGCAATTTTAAAAACATTCAATCGAATGCACAAGCATGTCCGAATGCGCAATTCTACTTTAACGACAAAGAGGTCTATTGATAGTTTTGATTAGTATTAGTGATGATCATTTGCAAGAACAAGAAATGGTAATCTTGTTCTTCCTCCTTTTATTTCACGCTAAGTCTTGCTCTTGTTCTTGCATAGGTACATATGATCTTGTTCTTGGTCTTGTTCTTGGTCTTGTTCTTGGTCTTGTTCTTGCAATACCTTTCTTGCTCTTGCAAAATTTTAATTTTTAAATTTTAAATAAAAGGTCTACGACAAATATCTTAAACTGCATATTAATTATGAAAACGAATAGAATTTGAACACTAATTGTATTTAACTTACTTATTTTCAATTTCTTAAACAAAAATAAATTATTTTACTAACGAAAAAAATCCAATAACATAAAAATTTAAATTATATTTTAACAAGAATTAACTAATAAGAAATAATTGTATAAATCAAGTGAGACAATTCAAAATCTCAAGGCCATAATAAAATGAACGTTTATAATAAATATAAGGAATATTTCGTACAGACATATTTCTGCTTTCGAAAGAGATTAAAAAATCCATATATTGCAGGGTAACATTTATCTTTGCGAACACAAACTCAAACGCTACATAGCGAACACTAACAGAAAGAAGAGAATACAACAATAACGAATTACGATGCGTGTACACACACTTTTACAACGACAACTCTTCGTTGCTATCCTGTATCATCGCATGGTAACAAACAGACGCATCTAGTTGACAACAACAACCAGTTTTCTTTGTGTTTCAACAAATTTCCCGCCAAAAATTCTATTAAAAGCTTGAATGCTGCTTTATTCGCTTTTTTGTTGTCGTTGCACTTTCAAACGAATCAGTGGATTTGTGAAATAACACAAAAGGCAATATCAGTTAAATGAGGCACACTGTGAAAATGTTCATATATTAGTTTTTGTTTGTTTTTATAAGTTAAATGAAATAATGCACTTAAGAAAAACTTCATGATTTTACAATTAACAAAAAAACTATGTATAAAAGTAAAACAAAAATAATAATGTGAATAGCACAGAGCATGTGCACAATCGATGTACGAACTAGCGTAGCGAAGAAAAGAGAAACAACATTGTTTTGTCTATTTTATCATTTTGAAGCGAGCTTTGAAGCACTTTAGAAGCTATTTACCGCTTCAAAAGTGCTTCATAGAGCATATGCTTATATTCTTTAGCCTTGAAAAACAAAGAATAAATAAAAACACACTTCTTCATTAATGATCACGTTCATAAATATTTTGCACGCTTTCCATTGTTACTTGTTGTTCAATATTTAGTAATATCATGAATTCTGAATCATTCAAATGATAAAAAACGCAAGAGTCTTGCTTTTCTTGCATTTCTTGCAGTATTAGTCTTGCACTTGCTCTTGTTCTTGCATTTCTTATCGTGCTCTTGTTCTTGCAAGAAAATCTCGATCTTGTTCTCGCTCTTGTTCTTGCAAAAAATGCAAGAACAAGATGCAAGAACAGGACAAGAAATTTTTGATCATCACTAATTAGTATAAAAATTGTTTACAGAAAAATACCGAATTTGTTTTTTTTTTATTTTCTTTATTACTATTATTATTATTTGTTAGAACCAAATCTGTTGTTACAGAATATTCATCAATTTGCTAATAAAACTACTATTTATTCTGTTGCCACATCAAATGTTATCATATACACAAACCATTTTGTTCTCTACTATTCTTATAGTCAAAATTACAACCTCTTTGGTTTTGGCTATAAGAAACGTATTTAATATTTACAACTTTTTTGTTTTTCGGTGTATGGTTTAGTTTAATTTAACCCGCAGCTGTTTTCAAAGCAGTAGGGCTAAGAAACAATGGCATTATTGGTGCCACCTCGAAGGCAGGTCTCTTTGACTGCATCGTCTGATATTTATAACTAAAAACATAACCACGTTTGTCTGCAGTGTAAACGATTAATGTGTCTGCACCAGTATCGGCGTATTGTTGTTTTATGGTACCCATAACCGAGAGTTCCTTTGCTGTACCCATAGCTGAATTTAATGAATCAACAAATTCCATACGTTCACTGTGATTTGGTAAATTTATGCTGTAGAAAAATGTATATTTTATATATAAGGATATTTATTTTTTATAAAATTTTATAAACCTCAAAAGATATTGATTTTCGGATGGTATCAGTTTAAAATTTTCCTGTTCAATTCTTGGCAGCGTAGCTTCAAATGTAGTGGCATCTTTTACTTGACCCAAAGTAGTCTCGATCAGTAGTAATAGCGTTATTAGTTGGAAGCACTAAAATATTTAAGTTCTTATGTTATACGGTTTTTTTTTTAATATACATTTTTAATAAAATTATATTGGATATTTTAATTTGATATTTTCACTATTTCTATAAATTTCACAATAAATTAAAAATGTTCAATAATTACAACAATTTGTAGCGACATAACCATATTTATGCGATATGTGTTTTAAATGTCCAACTTAATACTAAATTGTAATTTAATAAAAAGTCTCTGAATATCGTTGAAAAAAACTCATTAATGTCATTAGCGTCAACACGTTGTGCATCACGATTATTTTTTTTACTAATTATGTAAACCACACAAAGAATTAAAAACCATTCATTAATTCAAGTGCAAAATTAACAAAGGTGTTAAGCTACCTTTACAGAATAAATACATTTTTTAAATAGATGCAGTCACAATTTCTATGACTTTGCATAAAGTATCCACTAATATATGAAAAAAACATCAATTGAAATTAGAAAAATACAGTAACATGGTTTTTATAAAATGGATTTCTTGTCAAAATAAAATACTTATATCGAGAAAATTAATAATAATAGTAATAAAATTTAATGCATTTCTATTTATTTGTCTTGATTTTACTGCACAATGTATGTGTTTATCTAAATATTTATGAATTTGAAAAAAATACACAATGTAGTAAAAATAAATGCAGATGTAGTAATTGTTCTATACGTTTCAGGAGTTTTAAATAAAGCAAAATGTTCTTATTTTATCACATAAAAACACTCATTAGTACATTTCAGACGTAAACAGTTATGGTGGCACTTTTTTTCGAGCAAGTAGAACCCCTTTCCGAATAAATGATATTCTTTCTTCTTCTTAATATAAAATGAACACTTTTACAGGACTTGACTCATAACTGTTAGCATTCTATAGAAGGTGTGCTGAAAGCTTTGCGGTTTTGCATTTGAAATTTGGAAATTTCTGAATTTCAAATGGAAATATCAATTGATGTCTTTTGAATTTCAAATGGAATTTCTGAATTTCAGTTTATGTCTTTTGAATTTCAAATGGAATTTCTGAATTTCAATTGATGTCTTTTGAATTTCAAATGGAATTTCTGAATTTCAATTGATGTCTTTTGAATTTCAAATGGAAATTTATGAATTTCAATTGATGTCTTTTGAATTTCAAATAGAAAATTTTGAATTTCAATTGATGTCTTTTGAATTTCAAATGGAAATTTCTGAATTTCAATTGATGTCTTTTGAATTTCAAATGGAAATTCTGAATTTTAATTGATGTCTTTTGAATTTCAAATGGAATTTCTGAATTTCTATTGATGTCTTTTGAATTTCAAATGGAAATTCTGAATTTCAAATGATGTGTTTTGCATTTCAAATGGAAATTCTGAATTTCAAGTGATGTCTTCTGAATTTCAATTGATGTCTTTTGAATTTCAAATGGAATTTCTAAATTTTAAATGATGTCTTTTGAATTTCAAATGGAATTCCGGATTTCCAATTGATGTCTTTTGAATTTCGAATGGAATTTCTAAATTTTAAATGATGTCTTTTGAATTTCAAATGAATTTCGGAATTTCAATTGATCGTAAATGTTGTAGTGCGCATACATCTGGACTGCTGAGGTTGAAAAATGCATTAAATCATTATAGATATCAGAGGTCTCATTGTATTTGTGGTGAACATTTGTATTTTTTTTATTTAAAATAATATTGTTAGTAAAAATTTGTATAAGGTTCAAATTGATATTTTTCAGTAATTAGTGAAAGTCTATATACTTTTTTTTTTGGTTTATTAAGAATTTGAAATATTTTAAATTGTTTTTGAAAATATTGAAATAAAATTTTAATTTTAGGCGTGAAAGATTTATTAGTGAAAGATGATTTTTTAGTAAATATTACTATTTTTGTGATTGATTTTTTTTTAGAAATTTTGAAGAAACATGTTTAGTAATAATTTAAATATTTTGCGAAAACTTAAATTTTTACTGAACATTTAAATTTTTAGTGCATATGGGTGAAAATTTGTCAACCCTAAATTTGTACCCGATTCAAAAATTTTCTGTTTCCCATTTGAATGAAATTTTGTGAATTTATAATATTAGTGGAACTCATTAAAACCTGTAGCGTCGGTAGCTCAAGGCTATTGCGTTGGACTGCAAGCCGAAAGGTCCCAGTTTGAAGCCTCTGCACTGGGGCTAACAACACCTTTTCATAGAAACATTTTTCTATACCGCACAGAAAAAAAAAAATTCTTCAATATGATGAATTTATTCATAAATATTATGAATTTTGTCACCAACTACCAGATTCATCATATTGATGCCACCGTTCATTAAATGACATATTAATGAATGTATTCATTATATATATGAACAAAATATTCAATACAATGAATTTGAATTGTCATATTGATGAATTTGTTCATAATAATTTTGAAAAAAAAAAATTTATAAAATAATTCGATAAAAAATTGTTGTAAAAATTTTATTTAAAAAATAAGAGTACAAAAAATTTAAAAAAATTATCCGAAAAAAAAATTTTGGACAAAAAATTGTTCCAAAAATTTTTTTTTCGAAAAAATAATGCTTTTGAAAAAAAAATTGTTCAAAAAAATATATATTCGAAAAAAAATTTGTTCGAAAAAAAAAGTGTTCGAAAAAAAAATTTGTTCGAAATTTTTTTTTTTACGAAAATATATTTTTTTATAAATATAACTTTTAATTAATAAAAAGTTGTAATTATAATAAATATATTATAAAACATTTTACTAATTTATGCATGTCGAGCCAGCATTATATAAGAAATAACACACAAGAACTACTTGAGAACTAAGAAGTACGGCAAACAATGAACGAAAAAAAGCATTTTGATAGAAATTTGTTTTTAATGAACAGCATTCTTTAATATGAAGAACATATATGTGTTATTTTATATTTTGGTTCATTAATATGATGAAACGTATTCTTCACATACAGTTCATCATATTGAAGAACACTTTTTCGACAGTTACCAAGCGTTCTTCATATTTATGATAGCATTCATAACATTGATGACGTTAGTCATTAATATTATGAATGGCTCTTCAATACAATGAATTATGGTTTGAAGAACGGAATTCATCAATATGATGTACATTTTTTTTCTGTGCGCGCTACCTCTCGGCAGTAAAAGGCAAACCTACGAGAGTAAAACTTTGTCTATTAAATGCTCTCACCAGCAGTTCATATTCGGCAGTAAATTGTAGGTCCCACCACTTTGAGTACAAATATAACACGTACAGCTCAACATGGTGCGAGAGATCGGCCTAAGTTCTTATAGGACTGTAGCGCCAAACTATTATTATATTATTATAACCTGTTAAGGAGGATGGGCTAGTATGACGAGTTGTCAAGGTGTCCAAATATGGGCATTTCCAGAAAAACATCAACCACGACCGAAAAACTCTAAATGCTCAAATCTTTGAAATAACGGTGGATTTTGAATCTTAAATATGTGAATCTAAAAATCTGAAAAGAAAATTCTACTCCGTTAACGATAACGTATAAAAAAGTACTCATAAAATTACGTAACTACACAGAAAAAAAATGTACATCATATTGATGAATTCCGTTCTTTAAACCATGATTCATTGTATTGAAGCACCATTCATAATATTAATGACTAACACCTTTTTTGTTACGAATGTTATCATAAATATGAAGAACGTTTGGTAACTGTCGAAAATGTGTTCTTCTATATGATTATCTGTATGTGAAGAATACCTTTCATCATATAAAAATAAATATATAAATAGTCTGGCACTACAGTCCTATAATAACTTAGGCCGAGCTCTCTCACCATTTTGAGCTGTGCGTGTTACATTTGTACTCAAAGTGGACCTACAGTTTATTGCCGAATCCGAACGGCGGGTGAGAGCTTTTCATAGGCAATATTTTACTCTCGTAGGTTTGCCATTTACTGCCGAGAAGTAGCGCGGTATAGAAAAATGTTTCTATGAAAAGATGTTGTTAGCCCCAGTCCAGGCTTGAACCGGGGACCTTTCGGCTCGCAGTCCAACGCACTAACCATTGAGCTACCGCGGCTCATATTAATGAACCAAAATATAAAATATTGAAGAACGCTGTTCATTAAACCAAATTTCTATCAAAATATTTCTCTTCTGTTCATTGTTTGCCGTACTTCTCAGTTCTCAAATAGTTCTTGTTTGTTATTTCCTTTATAATGCTTGCTCGACATGCATAAATTAGTAAAATGTTTTATAATATATTTATTATAATTACAACTTTTTATTAATAAAAAGTTATATTTTTGAAAATAAATATTTAACAAAAAAAAAAACCAAAATATTTTTATTTCGAAATTTTTTTTTTTCGAACAAATTTTATTTTTCGAAAAAAACATTTTTTTTCGAACAAATTTTTTTTTCGAAAAAAAATATACACAACTTTTTTTTCATGTACTTTGATTAACCAAATTAAAGATATACAGATTAAAAATTTTATTTTCTGTTTTTACAGACAACCTTAATTAATATTTCTAAGCTAATTTAAATCTGTCCCGTCCGGAACTTTGATTACCAACATTTTTTTTTCAAATATAATAAAAACCAGGTTAGATCACATGGGAAATTTTAAATTTGGTGTTATTTTGATAGTTAGAATTAATAAAATTATAGTCGGTCTAAGCCGACTATAAATACCCTACACATATGTGTGGTTACCATTCAAAGTGGTACATAGGTCACCGGGATACCCATTTTTACAAATGGGTAGGTGTACCGAATTTCGTTTTTTTTTTTGGGAGTCAGAAGTCGTTACGCGAGAAAACATTATTTCCATGTATTTGAGCATGAAGTCAATATATATTTGACCAAAAAAGTTTACCTAAGCACGTAGCCGCAGTAGTTCAGTGGTTAATGCGTTGAACTGCTAGCCGAAAAGTCCCCGGTTCAAACCTGGACTGGGGCTAACAACATCTTTTCATAGAAACATTTTTCTATACCGCGCTACCTCTCGTCGTACCTACGAGAGTAAAACATTGCCTATGAAAAGCTCTCACCCGCCGTTCGGATTCGGCAATAAACTGTAGGTCCACTTTGAGTACAAATGTAACACGCACAGCTCAAAATGGTGAGAGAGCTCGGCCTAAGTTATTATAGGACTGTAGTGCCAAACTATTATTATTATTATTATTAAACAAGTATACAGTAAAACTGAACTGTAGATATATATTTTATATATTTTTTTTGAATATAAATGGTCAGATCACAGGTTACAATGGACCGATATGACTAATTTATTCGCACATACAGCGTAGGTATATAAGTAATCTAAATTATAAGTAATCATTTATATAAGTAATCATTTATCTAACTCTTCAATTGTTTAAGTAGTACGGATTTCAACAGACAGACAGACGAACATCGCTAAATCGACTCAGTAGGTCATGCTTATCAAGAATATATATACTTTTCCATACCGGAGATGCTTCCTTCTGGGTGATACAAACGGCGTACCAAATTGAATATACCCTTTCACTCTAAAACATCTTTGAATAGTACATCACTTTTCATTTCGTTATAATGATTATATATATTGTCATATACAAAATTATTTTTTACAAAAAATCGCAAATTTCCCTACCGAACGTCCAGATTTATTCTGCGATTTATTACGAAACACCTGTAAACTTACGGAACAAAGTGTCCATATACAAAAATAAATTAAATTGTCTCAACTATGTTCTGAGATAATTCAAAAATATATATTGTAATCAAAAAGTATTTTTAAAAATCGTACTTATAATTTCTATACGGAATTTTTTGTCCCGTCCAGAATATTTCTGCGATTTATTAAGAATAAACTATAAATTTTAGGAACAAAGTGTAAATTTACACTTTGAATAAAATAATTAGTTTGCTGACTTTTTGGCATTTCCATATGAACCTCGACATGCACTTCCGTTTTTGTACCGTCTGGAACGACCACTATTTAATTTGTATCTTTTGATCTACCGTATAGAATTCTCTAATTTTTTGCAATTTAGTCCTATTTGTTTACTCCTATTTAAATACTACTTTAGTAACAAAAATTAAGTAAATTTATTAATTTTTCTTTTAGATATTAAAGTTTTAGGTGTACGAATGTCCCGTCAGGAGCTCCAGAAAATGCCCATATGTCAAATTTGACCTGGTAGGCTAGTTTTGATTATTTCGTCATTATTACAAAAAATAATCTCATTATATTTTTGTAAATCAAATAATCGCTTTATATTATACTAAATTCTAAAAAGATAAATTTGTGATTATAAGAAAAAAATAACGCAATACTTACTAAAATCTTTATTAATTAAAAATATTACTTCTAAAAATTGATTACTTTTATATTTTTCGAAGTTTTTTCCTCCGTAATATTTTCATTTTTTGCATAATTTTATATTTTCTACTGCATAAATTATCATACTCATAAAACTTAATACGACATTTCAATTAAATGCAATAAAATCGAAATAATTCTTATATCGAAACGCAACATGCGAATATTGAAATCATTTCTTATGTCTGCTCGAGAATACCACAACGACCTTGAGAAAACGATTTGCACGCTTTGCAATATTTAATTTCGTTTTCATTTTGCGCATTGACAAAAAAAGAAGAACCAACGAGAAAATCCGTAAAATCTGTGAAAATTGTTTTAACAAAGTGTGAAATGAAATGTGAAGATGCGCTCTGAAACTGTTGGCTGGTAAGTGAAGAAATATTGCCGGATTTTATGACATATCATTTGCACAGGAGCCACAAACACACACAAATCCCTAAAGAGATGAATCGCACTCAGAGACACCCCACATTATACGACAATGACGACGACGACGACACTCAAAGATGCCTTCCAAAAGGCACAATAAAGCAGGGGATGTTGGACAAAAAAAAAAAAGAAATCACTCATAAAGAATTGATTTATGCGAGAAAAATCTTAAAAGGTAAAATGTAAAAATAAACGCAAAAGTTAGATAAAGAAAAAAATGGAAAAATATAAAGCTTAAAAACAGAAAAAGAAAAGTGGAAACAGAAAAAAAAGCCACCTGTAAAACCTCAAAAGAAGACACGTTTACGAGACCACATAAAATACCGCAGTTTGAGCAGCTCGTCTACACCGCAAACGTGTTGCCACCTAGTGCAAAGTGCTGAAAACGTAAAATCGAAAAACATGTTGACAGCTAGCCTTGAACTGTCACCGGCACAAATATGCAAGATGACAAAGCAAACGGTAATTCTCTCTTCCCTCTCTCTCTCTCTCTGACATGCACAAATGCAATGCGCAATAATCTCACAGGTGTGAGAAAATATTAAGGGGCAGATTAGAGATTAAACGTTTTGCTGAGGCTAGCATTTACTGAAGCACTTTGTAATAACTTTTTTCTTGATTCATGTCATATAGTCATAAAGAAAATGTGAAATAAAAAACCAATAGAAATTTATAACTATTAGGTAATTCGTAAATAAAGGGGCTGCAGAGTCGTAAAATAACAAACTCGTGTTTGCGACTCTTCAGACAATAACGCACTTAGTTATGACTTCACATAAAATTATCAATTAATTAAGTATTTGAAAAAAATCAAGATAATGCTCCTATATCTGCGTTCTTCTTTTGAAAGGACAGGCGCATCGTTTGAAACCTTGTCCTTAAAAATATAAATTTTCTAGAAATACCACTACCCTAAAACAAATGTTATTTTATAAAACTCTATTTTTCAGTATATCAAAAAATGAATAAATGACAAGCGCCGTTATTCTACATGAATGGGAGCATGCAGCTTTCCAAGATCATTGGCACCCCCAAGACCTAATCAGAATCCACAATCGCATACCGAGTTTGAGTAAATTTTGCAGTAGTTAAATCAATTATGGGTCCGAATAGTATGCAGACGTCCTGCCATACTATCTGCGTTTTAGTAAGCAGTCGGTCTTATTTACGATTTTATTTCTTTGATGTTTTATGAGCCCATGGTATTAGTTTATATTTTTACATAGATGCTTCCGAGAATTTATGGAGCAGCGCGTGACATGGTTCTTTGTATTAGAGGTTTTTTGTTTTTCTTTCTAGCAAACATTTTTGGAATCCCACGGGTACTATCGCCGAACTAAACATTATGGTTTTAAACAGCAATGAAACATCGGTAGCCAGGTGGAACAAACAAAAGTTCGTGACAACTACTCTTTCCAAGAATCAGAGAACCGTGTATCTAGGTGTTACTGGTGCCATTCCCACCACTCCCGGTCCAGCGCTAATTCCAATCTTAAGCCTACTTGAAATCTTAAAACAAGGCGAAGTCATCAAAGACTGCGGGAGAAAAATTAAGTACTTCTACTCCGCCTAATTTAATGTACCTTGGAATATTTCTGACATTACTCGACACTAATTTAGATATACGTTCACTATTACGACAAAAATCATAGCTAGACGAAATTGGTAAATCTACTAACCTGACATACAAGACTGGTGTACGCCTGACTATGTGCGAGATAATGGGTCTTACCGAATATTCAAACATGGCTCTAAAACCGATCAAGGATCTGGTGCAGGAGGTTAAAGTTATGCAGATCACGTCTCAATTTCGTTGTTAAATACAACTCATTGAAACTTATCTGGGTGTCGGACTATAGAGCAGTTTCGAATAATGAAATATCTGACGAGCTAGCAAGTGCTGGATACGAATACAATCTAATTGGACCAGAACCTTGCTTGGATTTCCTGCATCTATCGAAAAGAAATGTCTTTAGTTCTTGGGTAAACTATGCACGCAAAACCAAATGAAAGAACGATACAAAATAAGCAAAAGATGAGATGTTCCTGCTTTCCTTGACTAGAAAGGACTGCAGACAGCCGGGACTTCTAACGGGACACCGAGAGCGCCTTCTCCTCTGCAAGATACGAATAAATTAGTGCAACGGAGCACTTTCTCTGTGACTGTTTAGCCTACTCAACAATTATAAGGCAGATCTTTGACACTTCGTAATTACAGAAAGTGCCTTCAGTTCTGGCTGATACAAATAAGTTTAAACCACGGAGCACTGTATCAATGACGTTCAGCCCACTCTAGAATTAGAAACCAGATTTTTGACACGGATGCGATGAAAGAAGATCCGCTTCTCTTCTTTGATTTATTAATAAATCTATGAAATGTTGATCAAAATTAGGGAACTGGCTCACAGCACAATGAATATAACTCTGCTTGAATGTTGATGCTCTATTTACATCCCACAGTTAAAGAAATATTTGATCTACAAATTAATAAAATTTGAATGTTATTTGTGTTCTGTAATTTGAGAATTGCACCATTCTACAAAATTATGAGATTCTATACATTATAAATAAGAATCAGCACCCTCGTATTATATAGAAACAACATACACAGAAAAAAAAATACGTACATCATATTGATGAATTCCGTTCTTCAAACCATGATTCATTGTATTGAAGAGCCTTTCATAATATTAATGACTAACGCCATCAATGTTATGAATAAATAATCATAAATATGAAGAACGCTTGGTAACTGTCGAAAAAGTGTTCTTCAACTGATGAACTGTATGTGAAGAATACGTTTAATCATATTAATGAACCAAAATATAAAATACAACATGTATGTTGTTCATATTGAAGAACGCTGTTCATTAAACAAAATTTCTATCAACATATTTTTTTTCGTTCATTTTTTGCCGTACTTCTCAGTTCTCAAGTAGTTCTTGTGTGCACTCACAAAAAAATATCACCAAAAATTTCTCCAACTACCAGTATTCATCATATTGATGATTTCATTCATTGAGCTAAAATCGTATTTTTTCAATATTTTTCACTTTTAATATTTTTTATAACATCAAATTTCAAAAAAAAAATTGTCTCCATTTACACATTTATGTATTTATAATTCTTATAAGATTTATGATATTTAAATTAATGTGGTTTGATGAGCAAAATTCATAAATATGATGTACATTATTCATTACTATGATTAAATGGAGTCTTCGCATAATTAGTAATTGAATATTATAACTCGTATAATAATTATAAATACATAAATATGATGATCTGTATCATCATATCATCTGATCATCATATTAATGAACTAAAATATAAAATACAACATATTAGTTCTTCATATTGAAGAACTCTGTTCATTAAACCAAATTTCTATCAAAATGTTTCTTTTTCGTTCACTGTTTGCCGTACTTCTCAATTCTCAAGTAGTTCTTGTGTGTTATTTCTTATATAATGCTTGCTCGACATGCATAAATTAGTAAAATGTTTTATAATATATTTATTATAATTACAACTTTTTATTAATAAAAAGTTATATTTATAAAAAATATATTTTTGAAAAAAAATATTTTTTTTTTGAAAACTGTCTTTTTGAAACAAAAAATGTTTCGAACTAATTTTTTTTTCGTACTTTTTTTTTTTTTGGAACAAATTTTTTTTGTGAACAATTTTTTTTTCGAACAATTTTTTTTTTTCGAAAAATTTATTTTTTCAAAAACATTTTTTTTTCGGATAATTTTTTTTTAATTTTTTTACTGTTATTTTTAAAAGAAATTTTTACAACAATTTTTTTTCAAATTTTTTTTTTTAAATAATTTTTTTAAAAAATATTATGAACAAATTCATCAATATGACAATTCAAATTCATTGTATTGAATATTTTGTTCATATATATAATGAATACATTCATTAATATGTCATTTAATGAACGGTGGTATCAATATGATGAATCTGGTAGTTGGTAAAAAATAAATTCATCATTTTGAAGATTTTTTTTTGTGTATGCAACCTTTTATATATTTTTATAAAATTTAAATTTTTGACTTCCGGCCGTTTCCGTCATTTTCGTTTCCGTTTACAGTGACTTGAAATTCACAGAACTGCAACGGAACCACATTCAACGCCCAACGGATGACCATCAAGTGTTGTTGGTTTTTGTTGTTGTTGTTGAATTGTTTGGTGTAGTTGTTGTTGTGCTGGAAGTACCCACTACAACAAAGAAGTTAGTGTCAACCAAGAGGCAGTGTCAAGCCTTGATATGATGGCTCAGTGAACCACAGCAAAGTGGCCGCCGCCCTCGCCCAAGGCAACGGATTCTCGCCAACTGGCATCTCACCATTACCAACCACTCGCCTCAACCGCTGGCACTTTGACTGGTATCAGAAGACGGCCTAAAGCTTTGCAGCAATGCAATAACTTCTGGTTCAAGTGGGCCACAAATGCAAAGTCATAGAAATGATGAAATATTCGAGTATCAAAAAGAGCAACTGCATGAAATACATGAAAATGAAGTCAAAAAATATGCATTCGATTCTTGCACTTTACTCGACAAAATAGCAACAAAAAAAAAAGATATAGATAGAGATGCAAAGAGTGCTGTAGAGGAAATTGTCGACATCCCGAGAACCAGTCTGGAAGAGGCTGTCATTGCC
>OX638130.1:20817189-20834689 GCA_951804985.1 Dryomyza anilis
TCGTCATCGTCGCCATCGCCGTCGCTGTCGTTATTATTATTATCATTATTTTCATGTTGCTTTTAATATATGTTGTTGCAATTGGCAGCAACGTAGACGACGCTATCGTATTCAGCGATGACTCATATGCTGTACAGCCACCCTATAAGCACAACCTCAAACCACCACAGTGTTACTTGCATTTTCCACCTCCCTCCACCACCTTTTAATTTTCTTTAGTTTGTTGTTTGTTTGGCGTTGCCATGTTTTACTTGAACTCCTCATAATGAATTCATAAATAAGGCTTTCAAGAGACAACAACAGCAGAGTATTTTGTCATTTATCGTTACGTGCTTTGAGTGCAAATCTTTTATTTACACACAAAAACACACAAAGATTGTATTATACGTGTCTGAAAAATATTAAATGCTCCAGTACGTATACATGATGCTACTCAGATGGCGACCAATACGAAGTAAATGGATTTTCAAACAATGTCTTCGTGAGTAGGTTATATAAAAAATTATGGATTTTCTAAAACAGAAAATTCTCGAACAATCGATTAATAAATAAATTCTATTTCTACAGAATAATTTACAAATTATGTATTTAGGATGTGTGCGAGTTTGTCAAAATTAGCAGATTAAACAAAATTGTTCAAATCTATCGGTAATGCAGTGTTTATCATCATCCTGATCTATAGAGTCTGTATAGAGTCTGTATAGAGTCTGTATAGAGTCTGTATAGAGTCTGTATAGAGTCTGTATAGAGTCTGTATAGAGTCTGTATAGAGTCTGTATAGAGTCTGTATAGAGTCTGTATAGAGTCTGTATAGAGTCTGTATAGAGTCTGTATAGAATCTGTATAGAGTCTGTATAGAGTCTGTATAGAGTCTGTATAGAGTCTGTATAGAGTCTGTATAGAGTCTGTATAGAGTCTGTATAGAGTCTGTATAGAGTCTGTATAGAGTCTGTATAGAGTCTGTATAGAGTCTGTATAGAGTCTGTATAGAGTCTGTATAGAGTCTGTATAGAGTCTGTATAGAGTCTGTATAGAGTCTGTATAGAGTCTGTATAGAGTCTGTATAGAGTCTGTATAGAGTCTGTATAGAGTCTGTATAGAGTCTGTATAGAGTCTGTATAGAGTCTGTATAGAGTCTGTATAGAGTCTGTATAGAGTCTGTATAGAGTCTGTATAGAGTCTGTATAGAGTCTGTATAGAGTCTGTATAGAGTCTGTATAGAGTCTGTATAGAGTCTGTATAGAGTCTGTATAGAGTCTGTATAGAGTCTGTATAGAGTCTGTATAGAGTCTGTATAGAGTCTGTATAGAGTCTGTATAGAGTCTGTATAGAGTCTGTATAGAGTCTGTATAGAGTCTGTATAGAGTCTGTATAGAGTCTGTATAGAGTCTGTATAGAGTCTGTATAGAGTCTGTATAGAGTCTGTATAGAGTCTGTATAGAGTCTGTATAGAGTCTGTATAGAGTCTGTATAGAGTCTGTATAGAGTCTGTATAGAGTCTGTATAGAGTCTGTATAGAGTCTGTATAGAGTCTGTATAGAGTCTGTATAGAGTCTGTATAGAGTCTGTATAGAGTCTGTATAGAGTCTGTATAGAGTCTGTATAGAGTCTGTATAGAGTCTGTATAGAGTCTGTATAGAGTCTGTATAGAGTCTGTATAGAGTCTGTATAGAGTCTGTATAGAGTCTGTATAGAGTCTGTATAGAGTCTGTATAGAGTCTGTATAGAGTCTGTATAGAGTCTGTATAGAGTCTGTATAGAGTCTGTATAGAGTCTGTATAGAGTCTGTATAGAGTCTGTATAGAGTCTGTATAGAGTCTGTATAGAGTCTGTATAGAGTCTGTATAGAGTCTGTATAGAGTCTGTATAGAGTCTGTATAGAGTCTGTATAGAGTCTGTATAGAGTCTGTATAGAGTCTGTATAGAGTCTGTATAGAGTCTGTATAGAGTCTGTATAGAGTCTGTATAGAGTCTGTATAGAGTCTGTATAGAGTCTGTATAGAGTCTGTATAGAGTCTGTATAGAGTCTGTATAAAGTCTGTATAGAGTCTGTATAGAGTCTGTATAGAGTCTGTATAGAGTCTGCATATAGTATTTTTTGAATTTGAAAGGTTTTTCAGCACCAACTAAAATTGCCTAAAATGTAATTAATTTCACAGTAAAACTCACATCACTCAACTCATTCCAACTTTCCGTTTGAACTTATACCAGTGCCCCTTTGCGTACTGGTCACTCCAGACGTTCGCTTCAATTAGTCGGCGCATCGCAATGGGGATAAAGATAAAAAAAAGTAAAAAAAAAAAAAAATGGCAATAAACACTGCTAATATTTATCTGCTAAACGAGTCAATAAACCAATTTAAAAGTGGGCGATGATGATGACAACGACGATGGGGGCTAACTCCGACTTTGACCAAGTCGACAAACGAGCGTCTAGCGTCGTCGTTGGCGACTCAATATAGTAAAATTCGTAGTATTTCATTTGTATTTTTTCAATTTGCATTTGCGTTGACGCCCTGCTTTTAACGGCTGCCAACAGCAGTTGCAGACACTTCAAAACAAGTGCCGTGCGGCGGCCAATTGCATTAGTGCCTGTCTGTCTATATAGTGTCTGTATAGTGTCTCTTATAGTCTCTGTATAGAGCTCGTTATAAAAGTGCAGTTGTATGTATGCAGTAAGTGATATCAAATAAATCAATATCATGAGTGTGTGCGAAAGAAAACCCATCAATGTCTGCAAAAGAAAACCGAAAAGTTGCGGAAAATCCAAAAGTTGTTGCAAGTACGAAACTAGTAATCAATTTAATTGCAGCAATGCTTTCTTTGCATGTTGCGCATAATAAATATATGATATGCAATACTGTGGTGACGTTGTTGCCAATAACAGATATTTAGTTATTTCATTGCATGCTTTTAGGCGCTGGTTGATAATTTGAACAACACTGCATAGACTATAAAATTAAAATGAGACAGTTTAATATTTTTTTTTGTTGCATGCTTTTAGCATAAAAGCTGCATTAAACGATAAAGTCACATTTTTCTTTATTTCTCACTTCATTAATTTTAAATACCTATTAATTATTATTAAAATGTCATCAGTTATCTACCAATTGGAAGTAATTTTGGGATACTCAAATGGCAACAATTTTAAAAATTAAAGTACGTTTTAGACTTCATTTAATTTTTAATTTTTATTATTATTATTTTTTTTTTAATTTTCAAATAATTTTAATATCTACACAAATTTTAATAATTTGTGTAGAAAAATTAAATAAAAAAGCTTTTCATTAAACATCAGTGTTTAATTTGCCTTGAACTATGCCATCATTTTTATTAAAATCACAATGCATGCCTAAAGTTATGCAACATTTATTTGGTTTGCAAAGATCAACCAATGTTATTTTGTTACTGCCACAAAACATTTATTGATGATGCCACCACTTCTTTGCACACACCGCACATGTGCCAAATATGCACAAATCTTTTTTTGCGAGCTGCCGATAAGAAATTCGATATTTCGCGATTTTTCTTTATTTATGACCATACAGTTTGGATTTATTATAACGCATGAGTGCATTTATTTATTTATTTATTCATTCATTCACACGTGAACGCAACCACTCGCCGCATGTTTATATAATGCACAAAATATAAAATAAAAATACAAAAACAATAGAGTTCAGATTCAGATTATAGGAAAACCTTTTTTTGACACTACAAAAAACCGCCAAATTGAAGATTTTTATAAATGAAATAAACTCGAAAATATGCAGCAGAATTTTTTTATTTGGCACTTTGGTTTGACCAAGATTTGACACTATGGCCGAAGTCGAAACAGATATCCTTTAACAAAAATCAGAAATAAACCTATATTGAAAATCGGATTTTAAAAATATGAAAAAGAAAAAATAGTTAGTTATTAAAAATATAATTAAAATTTCTAGATAATAGATTTTTAGTTCTTATGTGAGTAAAATGATTCAATTTTTTGTTCTTGACATACACTCTAAATAAATAGTTTCTAATAATAGACATCTGCACAAATGGTTTTGAAGTTTCCTCTGCAAATATGCACTACTGCACTCTACAGTTTTGAATTCATTTCCCAAATGACAATCGACTGTATTATAGTGAAGTCTCTTTGAGCGACTCCACTTCACTTCAGTATTTGTTTCATTGGTGTCAAGCACTGTCAAAACATCAAGCCATTCAAAACATTCAATGTTTTGAAAAACACAACAAACGACAACACTGTCGCTGAACATGCAACGAATACAGTAGGTGCAGCGAGTGAGCGCAACGAGTAACGAGTGAGAAGACGAACATTGAAAACAACAACAAATCTGATGCTCGTTCGACGGCAGTAATGTTGTTATTGGTATTTATGTGTTAATAAAAAATACAACAAACAATATTTAAAAAAAAAAAATTGTTAAAAAAAAAAATTGTACGATTAAAACAACGCTTTGGTCGAAAAGCAATATATCCAAAAAAAAAATTTTTAATTAAATAATGAAAAAATTTAATAATGAAAAAAATGTTTTTCGATAAATAAAAAACTTAATATAAAATATTATGTGATTTTCTTATACCTTTTGTTTTTTTCTATATTTCAATATTAATGAAAATTCCTACTCTATTCCTTACTCTAGTAAGAATGATAAAAAAAAATGAATAATGCACTAAGTACTCGATGTCATAAGCAGTTCATTTCAGTATTTGAATGTTTATTGCAAATCATCATAGACCTCTTCACTTCAGTTTTGTTTTGCTTATGTTTTGTTTTGACAGTACTTGGTTCTTTGTTGTTGTGAGCAAGACATTCATTTGATTTTCAAGCATAGAGTTGACGACAGTAAATGTTTTGAAACGAAGTAAATGTCTTGAAGTGGGTTTCAAATGGACTTGTGCAGATGTCTATCTAATAATAGCAAACTCTGATTGTTAAATTTTAGCAAACTTTAGCTTTTATTCGAGAAATCAAAAAGTTTGCTAGAAAACCAGTGCGTACAAGTACGGGTCGTGTCCCTGCTAAGCATGTCGCTAGTTTAGCGATAATGCATTAGATGGCGCCATGAGTCTTTTTGCACACTGTAGCTAATGCGTCTATAATTCGTAGTCTCTTTTTTGAGTTAAAAACCAATATTTCTTCTACGTAATATTAATGCACGCATATAAGGGTGCAATCGTTACGGAAATATGTATGCACGAAGGAGAGAAGTTTAAATAAAATATAATTAAGCAAAAAGTAAAATAAATATAATTATAAAAAGCAAAAATATAAAAGAAATAAAAATATATTTCAATACAAAAAAAGTGGTTTTAATAGCAAAAAAAAAAAAGTTAAACAGCTAAAATTATTTGCTCTAATAGCCCAAAAAAAAAATATTCAAATAAACAAAGTTTCATTTGCTGTTTCAGCAAAATCCGGCAATTTCCTCTTTTCAGCAAACAGTTTTGCAATTTTTTTTTATTTGAAGTGTTCAAAATATGGAGAAAATATAACCGAATTCGAAATTGTAACTTGGAACCAATAATCCAAAACACAACGAAAACGATGGAGAAACCCGAAATCGAAACGCCTAAGTTGACAATCAACATAATTTTATCGAATATCATTAAACGAGCGGAAATTTCCCGTTGACGCAATTTTGTATCAATTTAAAATTTTAATTTTTCTGTCAGTTTCAATACAAAAATTGAAAATGATCAACCAAATTGCTTCAATTTTTGTTGACGACTCGAGCATCAATAACATATATCAATTTTGGAATTGATGCAAACTGAAATTGATACAATTTAGTCAATCATGTGATTCGAAATTTATTCGTTCGAGTTTGAATCCTTGGGAATGTTTATGGTGGAATGATGTACCAAATTCCTCCAAATGTATCAAATTCCAAAATCGTTCAATTTTATTTCCCTAATTCTCTCAATTTTCTTTGACTCAATTGAATGAATTGATATATGATAGACATTTGCACAAATGCATTTGAAACCAACTTCAAGACATTCATTTTGTTTCAAAACATTTAGTGTCGAAAATCAAATGAATGTGTTGCTCACAACAACAAACAAAGCACAAGTACTGTCAAAACAAAAACAAGACGTAGTTGTAGTGAAGAGGTCTATAATGATGTGAAATAAAAATTCAATACTGAAATTAACTTATGACACTAATTTCTCGGTGCATTTCAAATATTTTTTATCATTCTTACTCTAGGGAATTTTCATTAATATTGAAATATAGAAAAAATTTGTCGAATCAAATTAATTAATTAAGAAAAAAAAAATTGATGCTTTGTTTTTTCGTACATTTTTTTTAATTTTTTCAAAAAATAATGCCACATATTCATAGACAATTTAAAGCCAACTTTAAATTAAATTCTTCTTATTTGACAATTTTCACATAGAATAAAATGTCAAAAAGCTGAGTTTAAATTAAAAGTCGACTTTAAATTGTTTATGAATATGCGCCAATGTTTTGTTGTATTTTTTATAAACTCTTAAATACCAACAATAACATTACTGCCAATTTGTTGTTGTTTCCAATGGTCAACATATCACTCGTTGCACTCACTCGCTGCACTCACTGTATTCGTTGCATGTTCAGCGACAGTACTATCAAAAAAATGTAACACCAAAAAATGTAACACCAATGAAATAAATACTGCAGTGGAGTGGGCCGAGAGACTTCACTATAATACTGTCGACTGTCATTGCCAAATGCACTTAATACTGCAGAGTACAGTAGTGCTATTTTGAAAATAAATTTGTGCAGATGTACTTGACACCTATGAAACAAATACTGCAGTGAAGTCTGCAGAGAGACTTCACTTAAATACTGTCGACTGTCATTGCAAAATGCTCTCAATACTGCAGAGTGCAGTATAGCATATTTTGCAAATATATTTGTGCATATGTCTAATGTATGAAACTTATTGTGTGACTTTTAATTGGGGGTTATTTCAATAATTTTGTTGATTATTTCATTGAGAGCAATTTGAGTACTACACTAAGAAAGCAGAATGTTTATGATAGTCTTGCGGCAACTACCGGTTGAAAAGTGTATATATTTCTGAACAACGTGAGATCGTCAGTCGATTTTGCTATGTCCATATGTCAGTGTCTCTGCTTGTCTGTTGAAATCATAATTACAGGAAAACTATAGCAGCTATATCAATGGAACTCCTAATTTAGATTCTCTATGCACCTATGCTGTTTGGTATTAAAAATTAGCATGATCGGTCAAATACCTCAACATTTACGCGTCGGCTTAGACTGACTATAACTTGTATAATTCATACTAACTTCCTTACACCCGTTATCAAACTGTCCATTCATTAAAATTTACCGTGTGACCTAACCTTTCACATTGGTTATAGTTGACATTGATGATAGTATCGACGGCCAGAGTTGATTATCCGCGAAGAAGTTTCAAGTTGTTGAGCAATTTTACCGTTTACGGCTTTATAAAGACGAAGGCAAAAACGTATTCCTATTTCAAAAACATAATCATTATTTCAATTAAATAACAATTATTCTGCATTTTCTAATGGAGTGTCTTTTCCAAGTATATCTTGATATTCGTAGGTAAAATGTTTAATTGATGTTTGCTATAAGTAAACGCATGTTTGAAAGATGTTTGTTTCAAATAAGATTTAAGTAATCTGCAAGTAAATTGATGTTTAGGGCTGCAAATTTGTGGTAAAACGTTTTGGACAATCTTCCTAGGGTGTTATTTCGTTGGAGGTCATTCATTGGGAAGTGAATTTTACATTTTCTTCAAATTTTATATATTTTTTAAATTCTTACTGTTTTTTATTTTTTTTTTCCTTTTTTTTTCTTTTGCTCAATACCCAATCGCCGTACAGTCAAATGCTCATAACTCAGCGGCGCGCCATTGCGTTGTCCTTTTTCCACTGTGCCACTCGAAAAGTTGTTGTCCTTTTTTTCGCTTTGTTTCGCTCACACTCTGTTACGCTTGTCTGCTTTTCACATGCACAGCATATTTTTGTTTCAGTTTTTTTCTTTATTTTTTTTTTATATTTTGTCCATTTATTTAACGTGCTTCTTGTCGTCCTTTATAATTTGTTGCTTCGCCTGTTTTCGCTGGTGTCGTCCTCGTCGTTGTCGCATTTTTCTGCCTTTTTAGCATAAACATTAGATTCTCATAAATTAAAATGACATAAATTTCAGTTAATTACGGTCTGGCGAACATTCTCATAATTATGCTTGCTGGCAACGTATTTCGTTTGGTTGCTTCGGTCTTCTGTAGTATGTGGTTCGGTGTGTGACTGTGACTGCCCTGCCGCGCTCGCGTGGTCAAGTGTCCTGAAAAGGACATTGGCCACTTATTTCTCGGTTTCGGGTCGTAAATTTTGTTTTTTTTTTGCTGCATATTTATTGTGCATTTCTGTTTTTGTTTTATATTTTATGTAGGTTTTGTTTATTTATGCTATGCGAATTTATTTCGATTTCTTTGGTTTTTTTGTTTTTATTTTTTGTAAATATGCCAAAGCTTTTATTGCTGATTAGGTTTTGTCATTTAAAAAAACTAATTTTGTAGATATAAAAAGCGATTTTAAGTTCAAGATGCCAAGATTTATGATTTTGTAAACTGAGTATCCTCTTATATAATACGCATTGTAACTTTGAATTGACTTTATGATTATAATGAGCTTTAAGCTTTATTGTGCTTTTGAAAATTTGGAATTCAATTTTGCACTTACAAATTTTAAATTTCATTAAAAACGCATTTCAACTTCTCACTAAAATTTCAATTTTTCACTAAAATTTCAAAATTTCATTAAAAATTAAATTTACGACAAAAAATTCAAATTTTCATTAAAAATTCAATATTTCACTAAGAATTAAAATTTTCTCTAATAATTCAATTTTTCACTAAAATTTCAATTTTTCACTAAAAATTAAATTTTTCACTAAAAATTAAATTTTTCACTAAAATTTCAATTTTTCACTAAAAATTCAATTTTTCACTAAAAATTCAATTTTTCACTAAAAATTCAATTTTTCACTAAAAATTCAATTTTTCACTAAAAATTCAATTTTTCACTAAAAATTCAATTTTTCACTAAAAATTCAATTTTTCACTAAAAATTCAAATTTTCACTAAAAATTCAAATTTTCACTAAAAATTCAATTTTTCACTAAAAATTCAAATTTTCACTAAAAATTCAATTTTTCACTAAAAATTCAATTTTTCACTAAAAATTCAATTTTTCACTAAAAATTCAATTTTTCACTAAAAATTCAATTTTTCACTAAAAATTCAATTTTTCACTAAAAATTCAATTTTTCACTAAAAATTCAATTTTTCACTAAAAATTCAATTTTTCACTAAAAATTCAATTTTTCACTAAAAATTCAATTTTTCACTAAAAATTCAATTTTTCACTAAAAATTCAATTTTTCACTAAAAATTCAATTTTTCACTAAAAATTCAATTTTTCACTAAAAATTCAATTTTTCACTAAAAATTCAATTTTTCACTAAAAATTCAATTTTTCACTAAAAATTCAATTTTTCACTAAAAATTCAATTTTTCACTAAAAATTCAATTCTTCACTAAAAATTAAATTTTTCACTAAAAATTCAATTTCTCACTAAAAATTAAATTTTTCACTAAAAATTCAATTCTTCACTAAAAATTAAATTTTTCACTAAAAATATATTCTATTAATCACTAAATATTCAATTTTTAATAATTAAATTATTCACTAAAAATTCATTAATTCTATTTTACATTCTCCGTTCCTTTCTCAATAATAAAACATTATTTAAAGATTTAATTAGTTTAAAGCAAAAACATGAACCATAGTTAATTAAGTTACAAAAACCAAATAACCTAATTCAAATTCCGCTCCCAACTTTTGAGGTGTTCAAAATTTAAGTGCTCATAATTGAGTTCTTCAATTATGAGCATCGTATGATGAACACTTAAAAGCATAGTGAACATAATACTGTTTTATCTAACTACTAATTAAAACTTATCTTAAAACCATTAGCTATGCTGTATCCAATATAGAAAACTACTTGAAATATTTAAAAATAAATTTATTGAAAATTCAGCAAGAGCAAGATTGGTAGTAGCTGCTTAATTTGAATTTATTAAAACTTTTGTAAACTCTGCATAGTTCAAGGAATTAGATTTTCAACGTCACGACAAAAAGAAGAAAACTCAGCCAAATGTGTGGGGTTTTATTGGAAGTTGGGTAGGAAGTTGAGTAGGTTTGGAAGTTGGTTCTGTTTGGCAGCTGGGACTATTTTGTTGAGGGTTCTGTTTGGTGCCATTTGTCAGTTAGCTCCTGCTGGAGGGTGATTCTGCTGATTTCAGTGCAATTTTGATTCTGTTGCAGAATACGGAATCATGTTCATGTATTAAAGCCACATAGACACTCAATTACTTTTTGTTTTGGTTAATTGAATTGAGCAGCTGAACAGCAGCTGATGAAAGAACAAAAATAAAAAATAAAAAAAATATAAAAGAAGTTGAAAAATGCTGAATATTTATATGGCAGCAATTTGGCAAACAAATTAAATTAACATCGCATAATCATTAACAGCATGTGGCTGTGTGACGGTATTGATAGGGGCAGATGTTAAGCATAATAATGTTTGTTGTAAAGCTGATGATTATATATTGGACATTTTGTTAATGGCAATGAAGCGGGTTTTGGTGAATGCAATTTGATTAACATTTCAAATATTGAATTTGGTGATGAGAAACCGACAATAAAAATCTAATAATGATCGATAAATAAATAAAAAATACAAAATAATCACAAATACCTTGGCTATATTAGCAGCTATATATTTTCACTGCATACTAATTTTGTTTTCTAGTAAATTGCTATCGAAATTTAAAGGCCTTTTTATGCACTTTTTAGATTACAAAAAATATAGTGCCTTACACAATTAGTTTTGCAAAAAACTTTTAATGCAATTTTTCTTTTAATTGTTAGGACTAATTTTAATATTTTAATAAATTTTATATGTTTTAATATCCTTTCAAGATATTTGTATTTAAACTTTTTTTTTGTTATTTTTTTTACCATCTTTTGGAATTATCATTTAGCATTAATACTCTAACGATAAACAAAAAAATGAATTATGTATATAAAGAGCATAGTCCAAAGAAACGTTCAAAATTATTAACTTTTTTCTATCGGTTCTACTTTTTTGATTTTTTTTATGTTATCAATAAAATAAAACTTAAACAATACGCACAGCGGAAAGATTTTTGTTGTGACAACCAAACCATTGTGTAAAAAACTTTGAATGCGATTTTTCTTCTAATTAGCAATACTAATTTTAATATATAAATAAATTCTAATATCCTTATTAATTTTTAAGATATTAGTTTCTGAGCTCGGAAAATTTTGATTCAAATAAAACTTAAACAAAACTCACAATGAAAAGATTTTTGTTGTGACAACCAAACCACTGTTCAAAAAACTTTAAATGCTCTTTTTCTTCCAATTGTAAATGTTAATTTTAATATATCAATAAATACTAATATCCCCATTAATTTTTAAGATATTAGTTTCTGAACTCGAAAAATTTTAATTTATTTTTAGACCATTTTTATAATGATTTTTCTAACTTTTCAGTACTAATAATGTATAAGAAAATCATTAATGTTTATAGAGAGCATAGTTTAGAGTAACTATCAAATAGATCCATCGTATCATCATAACAAATATGTCCTTCGACCACAATTTTAGTACCTACTATTTTTATATTATTAATTTTCTATAAAACTTAAACAATACTCACACTGGAAATATATTTGTTGTGACAACCAACATATTGTCCAAAGAACTATTAATTGTCGATTTTAATATATCAATAAATTCTGAATTTTAATTTTAAAGATATTTTGATATAAATTCAAAATTTTTAATTTTTCTACACTATTTTTGGATAATTTATTAACTTCTAAAAACTAAAGATAAACAATAAAAAAGTATATAACTATCTAGAGCAAAGTTCTAAATAACGATTAAAATTACTAACATTTTTCCATCTGTTCTAATTTTTCAAATATGCCCTTCGAGCATAATATATGTATTTTTTTTTATGTTTCAATTTACAATAAAACTAAAAAGCAACACATATGGAAAATATATTATCCAAACAACTAATTCGTTTCTCGTAAATGTTAAATACGTTTATATATAGCTAAAAACTAAAAGGTTGTAGTATGTGCTAAATGAAATATAGCACAATTTGGTGTGCGTCTATGATGTGTTATGCTGTGACAACCGCATTTCACAGTTCGTTTAAAAAGAGGTTTACACATTTTATTTGATTATAATAAAAAAACAATTCAATTTCCAACCTCTTACAAAAAGTGTATTTAATTGTAGGCCAACATAATAATGATGATAATGTTAATTATGCCAGTCATACAAATGCTCGTGTTTCTACCCTCTGCTCTCTGCTATCGTTTGTCAGCATTAATAAAATTATATTCAAATTTTATTGAAATATACTTTTTTAAAAGCTTTTTCATTACACACACTTCAATGATATGAATTACATACGTATTACGTAGTGCGGTGTTTTAATTAATGTTTCATCGATTATGCAAATTCAATGGTTTTTACAGTTTTTGTCACATTAACAACGGCTTACAAGCAGACTTCAATAAGCAATTAAAATTGTTATTAATTTTTGTATTTTAATAATATACAATTTTTTTATATTTTTTTTATAATTTTTGTTTTTAATATTTATATTAAATTTTGAAATGTTTAATTTTTTTTATAAAAACCCCTTCATTTAATGCAATAAAAACCGTTTTTGGTTAAAGAGCCTAGAATTCCTGATAAAGCACAGCATAATAAATTTGACATGTTTTCTACAATCAATTTAGATGATCTCTACAATCAATAGAACAGGTCATTGGTCCTTTATTAAATCATTGTGGTATAAAGGGTTTTTCAACAGGGACGCTACAAAAGTAGAGCGTCAGGGACAGCAAACGACGCCATATTTCTTGCCGTTCTTTTGACTTTTCATCTTGAAATGGCAAACCTTACTGAAAGAAATGTCAAAAGAGCGGCAAGAAATATGGCGTCGTTTGCTGTCCCTGTCGCTCTACTTTTGTAGCGTCCCTCTTGAAAAACCCTTGAAAAAAAACGTTTGTAGCGCTCTTATTGAAAAACCCTTTATAACAAAGAATATGTATTTCAAAAAAAATCTAATGATTTTTTCAAAATATTTAATTAAAAAATAGAAGTTCTTCTTTCCAAGAGTCATATTTATTTTAAATTTAGTATAAAAACAAACAGTACAATTTGGACGATATCTGAATGACATCTTTTAAAAGTGACAACTACTTAGTATATATTACAACCAGAGCTGTAAAGGTTGAATTACGAATTCTTTTGATTACGATTACTAAAGCATCGTACTGAAAAATTTTTATTACGATTCTTTAGTAGTCGTAATCAAAAATTTTGATTACGATTAGAAATAATCAAAGAGTAATTTGATTCTTAGTACATTTTATGATATGTCCACGGGAAACATTTTTTTTTCGTTTTGTTGAGTAGTGTAATTGTCATATGTTTAATATAGATTCCAACCATATTTGAAATGCTTTTCAAACACTAAAAAAAATAAAATCCACTGAAAACTCGATTTTGTCAAATTTTAGAATTTTTTACATTCATATATAAAATGCCATATTTAAAATGCCATCAAGAGATGGGTTTTATAAAATTCTTTGCATTTTAAACATCCACAAAATGTTTTTAATCAAGTGGCAACATATGTTGCACTGCTGTTTGTACAACATTTAACAAAAATTAACATCATTAGGCAGTTTATTTTATCAAAAGCAACAAAAAAAAAAAATAAAGAAAAATTGAAACAATTTTGCAACATTTTGTAGTATTTTTTTTTTTTTTTGTTACTAGAAATTTGCAATTTTTATTGCTTTTTTCTATTTCTATTTTTTTGTTTCTTTATATAATAAAGTCTCTGTGTGCCTAAAAACATTTCCAACAAATTCGACAGTTTGTTGCTCCACAAAAGCTTTGTCTGTGTCGAGAAGGGGCTTTGCTTCTTCATAGTCTACTAAATACCTTTCTATGGTACCCTTACCTCCTACCTTTTATAACCTTTGCAAGTGTAGAAAGCTGTGTGTGAATCAAGTGGCTGCGGAGCAAGCAGCATCCAACGTTCAGTCGCTTCGTGTGCATTTGATTTTATTATCGAATGAAAATTTTGCTTTTAGCACAAGTTTAAATTTAAATTAAATTTTTCAAACATTTAATTGAGGATGATGATGATGTTGGCAAGCAGAAAATTGTGCATGTAAGTGAACTTTTGTAGTTGGTACTTTATATATAATTTGTTTTGTTGTAGCCTCATGTGTGTGAGTGTGACAATGCGTATGCGAAATACAGTGGACGATATAGTGCTATTTAAAGTTACAAAATCTGTAAAGCACTAACAGGCTATTTAAAGCTGTAAAAGCTCTAAACAATGTTTTTAAATCTCTAAAAGCTTTTTAAACTTTTAAAAGCTTTTTAGACTTTTAAAAGCATTTTGAAGATTTAAAAATATCAAAAACTTTGGTAATTTCTAAAAGGTTCTTAAAGCTCAATAAGTTTTTTAAAGGCCAAAAAGCTTTATTACGCTATAAAATCTTTTTAAAACTCAAAAAACTTTTGAAAGCACAATAAGCTTTTTAAAGTTCAATACGATTTTTAAAGCTAAAAGATTTTTAAAGCACAATAAACTTTTAAAACTCAAAAAGCTTTTTAAAGCTCTGAAAGCTTTTTAAAGCTCTGAAAGCCTTTCAAAGATTTGAAAACTTTTTAAAGCTCTGGAAACTTTTTAAAGCTCTGCAAGCTTTTTAAAGCTCTGCAAGCTTTTTAAAGCTCTGCAAGTTTTTTAAAGCTCTGCAAGCTTTTTAAAGCTCTGCAAGCTTTTTAAAGCTCTGAATGTTTTTTTGAAGCCCAAAAAGTCAAAAAGCTTTATTACTCTCTAAAAGCTTTTTAAAGCTCAATAAGCTTTTTAAAGCTCAATAAGCTTTTTAAACCACAAAAAGCTTTTAAAAGCACTCAAAGCTTTTAAAAGCACTCTAAGCTTTTAAAAGCACTGAAAGCTTTTTAATTTTAAATTTCATAAAATTTCTGAATTACATTAAATTCCATCAAAATTAAGGTTTCATCCAGAAAACAACATTTTCTTCCCACGGTGCACTGTTGAAACTTTGCTACAAAATTAATAAACTTACACAAAACCCACACAAATTTAATAGATGCATACACTCACATACACATACACATAAACACACATGCATGAATACACACACACAAAAACATATTGTATTCATGGCGCCAGAATCGATGTGAATCATTTTAAAACTTTTACAATTTTGATAAAGTTTTTAGTATTGTGTATTGAATTTACAGCGTAGGCAAGCGGCTTACAAAAACAGCAAAAACATCAACAGCAACAAAATTAAGACAATTTGTTTTAAAGTTTGAAATTTGAAGTAAAGTAAGAATTGATTTTGTAGCCGAGTTGGAAAATTTAGAGAGGTTAATGTAAGAAACTACTCTACCAATTCTAGCACATGAGACAAAGCTTTAAAGCTTTTCTTTTGTGCTTTTTGTCATGGCTTTGTGCTTTTTTCATGCTTTTTGTCATGTAATTTGAGCTTTTATTGAGCTTTTATAAAGCTTTTACCGTACAATATGGTACATTATTTTTAGTATAACTATTTAAAATATTTTTGTGAATTTTCCAATTTTGGTTTAGTTAAAGCTTAAAAGCGCAGCTCAGTTTGGCAATGTGAGCTTTTGTTTCCAGTTGTTAAATTGGGTTTTTGAAAAAGCTTTCTAAGAAGCTCACGAACAATAATTAATTAATTATTATTTACCATTTAAGCATTTCAACTATTTTTATGAATTTTCAATACAGGTTTATGGTTTTAAAAAAAGCTTTTTATACCCTACTTTTCATGTAAAAGGGTATATTTAATTTGTTAATTCATTTTTAACACCAATTAGGATACATGGACAATATAATAAAATATATAATCTCAACCATCGTCACTTCCTGAGTCGATTTAGCGATGTACGTCTGTCCGTTTCTTTAAACCACGATTACAGGAAAATCAGCAGAGTTAGATAAACGAAACTCAGAAATTAGATTACTTGTATAACTACGCTATCTGGTATTTAAAATGGACGTAATCGGTTAATTGTTACCTGTTATATGTCTACTTTTTTGCTTACATCATATAACAATGAAGTTCACAAAAGCCATTTAAAGTCTCCCTACTTCAGAATTTACCAAGTTATTTAAATAATTTAACAAATATTTAATTATAAAAAAAAAAAACTTTATATTAATTTAAAGCTTAATAACAATAAAAAGCTTAATAACAATGAAAAGCTTAATCTTAATCAAATGTTTAATACGCATAAACGATTTTTTTTTGCTAATAAAACAAATTTTTAAAGGTAACTCTGCAGTTTACCAAAGACAATTAATTAAAAGCGAAACTTGTAGCAGCAGAAACTAATTTCTTCTGTTGAGTTTGAGGAATTTTCTCAGTTTGCCGTTGTTGTAAAAAGCACTTATTAAAAAAATAAAAAGAGATACTATAAAAAAAACAATTTCTACTCTAGCTTTAGGATTTAAACGAACATTGTTAAGACATATAGTATGCTATGCCTTTGATTTTACTATCTTCTCTACGAGCACCTTCAAATTAATGCCTTCGTTTAATACCTCCCTCTGCCTCCTCAAAGTAACTTTGTGTTTACTCTTAGTGCCTTCATTTTATTATTTTTCTCTCTTTCAGCAACTGTTTTTCTCTCTCTCTCAGCAGATGCTACAATTTTCAAGTCTCTTAAATACGCCTTCAACCATTTCGCTTGAATAAAAGGGATATCAAAAACTTTAAAAAATTATCTAACGTACACCTCGTGCATTTCATTTATATTTTTAAATCTATTTTCTTTGTTTAACATTTCGTCGTTTACCTTAATCTTTTCGCTCTGCTCTTAACTCTCTAACCTGACGAACAGCATTCTAACCTAATGCCTGAAAATAGAGCTTTTTTCATTTTTTCGCAATTTTCTCCGGTTCTTTTTTAGCGAATCGCCAAACAACGCCATCTTGTTGCGACTGTCATCAACATTAAACGAAATGAGCATCGTTCGTTGTCGTTCAGTACTGTTTAATGGCTGCCACGAGGTTCGCCTCCATTTTGTGCGACTTTCGGCGAGATTTTCTGCGCCATTTTGGTGCGTAATTCCTTTAGTATCAAGAAAACATTCAATTAAATTTAATTGGCAATTTGTAAAAAAATATTTGCTTTTTTTCTGGGCGAAGAATGTCCGACGAGAACGAGTGAAAAACGTTTTTGCAGTTTTTATAGATCTTTGAAATTCATTGTAGGTCAAACTTCTTTAATAGTTTTTTTTTCTGTATTTTTCTATTTTTCT